>WURT03148174.1:0-11047 GCA_009936505.3 Holothuria glaberrima
CAGGAGTGTCCGAAATATACGCTGTTTTATTACTGTATTTGTGCTCTAATATTGTCATCTTTGTGGTGTGTTCTACTGATTATTATTGTTATATATATATATATATATTTAGGTAGTGAATATATCTTTACGTTAACTATATATATGTAACTATATATATGTATACATATATATATATATATATGTATATATGTAATAAATACATGTATATATTTATACATTCATATTATATACGCCATAGCCATCTAGTATTAAAACGAAAAGCTTTTCTGCTCTAACTTAGGGACAATGCCACTGCGATCAAGATACGGGAAAACTGACTTCGGATCTGTGATCAGCGTGGTCGATTACCTCTAGGACGCAAACTTTATCAAATGTGAGCTTTCGATCTCAGCCCCTTCTTTCCCTGGGGCGGGGAATGGGTGAGAGGGAATAACCTTCCTCTAGCTTTAGAAGAACGATAACAACACTCCTCGGTTTTCGGACATGCTGATTTAAAATTGTAATTCTCAATCCTTTAGTTTTCGAGATATCTTGTTCTTATTAGAGGGCGCCCTCTAATGGACCATATGCAAATTAGCTGTGCCATAACTATAACCTACCTTCATGTCATAAAATACTTGAATTCCTTTGATGATTTTTTTAACGTAGGTAAGTTTTTTTTTTTTTTTTTTTGTGGTGAGGTAAAATGTTTGTTACCTACCTACATACATGCCTACCTACCTACATACATACATATACACGCACACATGTACGTAGGACCATATGAAATCTTCGTTAGAACAGTTTTTACATTATCGGTAAATTCTTTTTACATTATCAGTAAACGAGAGTTTTTACATTATCGGTTAATTTTTTTACATTATCGGTTCAAAGATTCTTTTACATTATCGGTAAATTTGTTTTACATTATCGGTTGTTTTTACATTATCGGTATTTTCTTTTTTTTTTACATTATCGGTCGTTTTTACAATATCGATTAATTTTTACAGTAGCGATTGTAACATCGTTTGTTTTGAAACACAAGTAAAAACTTAGTTTTACAGACTGTTTTTGACACCAGAATAATTGAAAATTATTTTCAATTTTCTTTAGGGTGGATTCTAATCCCTCCAACCTTGGACACAGACGGCGCACAAGACCGAGCCTTTCCATGCAACTAAAAATAACTAGAAATATGTTCATAATTTTTCTTGCATTTATTGTATGTCTTACTCCCCATGCACTGTGTGACATCTTACATTGTAAACGAGCAAAATTCTACGCAAAAGCATTCGTTCTTTTCAACTCTATGGTAAATCCACTGCTGTATGGAATCTCTCATCCGCACTTTCGTAAAGCTTTTGCGGACGCTTTAAGATCCACGTAATCTTAAAATAGTTGAAGAACACTGAGTGCAATTGACATGACAAGGAATATAGGTTAAACCAGCGACGTATAAAGTGTTCCATAAGTTTTATCCTACAGGCACGTGTCTAGTAAAATTATATATAAGGCTTCAGATGTCTTATTCAAGTTGAAAACGTGTGGCATCGTCCAACTCATCGCAACAGTTATGTGCACATTATGCAGCCCTGCTGCATGGCTAATAAACGGCAGCAATGAAGTAAAAGACAAAGCAACGATTACCACGAGAAATGGCGCCACTTTTTGTTCCTGAAAAAATTTAATATTTGATAAATTTTTTCTTCAAATATTTTTATTTTTTGGCTACCTTATTAGACAATATCGGGATGTAGCATTTTGCCCGAATGTAACTGTGATACTCTTTTACTGTTATAAACAGATGCCATTTTACTTAAAAGTAATCTTGCTGACTTCTTTTTCAAATCGTTTGACCAGTTACTTAATATAAAGATTGTACTCTGTAAAGTGTACAAAAATTTATTTATAGGCTATAAAACATTATCAAGGAACTTAATTTTAAGATCGTTAGCTTGCAGTCCTTGAGGTAAGTCAAATTGTTTGTTTCTAACTGTACACTACGCATCATGTAAAAGTTTTCAGACAATCTCTTTACAGGTTATCATTTTTATTCCTTGCAGATGTAAAAGGAATCTATATTATCACAATCGCGTATGTATGTGTGTATTATTGTGAGTATCTTTGTGACGCTAAAAATGTAACGATATGTAACTGTGAAAATGATGGATACATTACATTTTTTTCTTTTGGCAAAGATCAGAGGTCATTCAAGGTCGCCAGAGGTTAAAAATCAAAAAGCTATTAAACACGCTTTCTCAACATGACAATTTTATGTACACTTGTCATACTTGTTGTTTCAATTTGTCATATTCATAGGTAAAACCTTATAGAGTTTTTGCCTGCTCAACAGTAATTGAAGGTCGCAAGAGCTTAAACTGTAAAAAGCTTAACGTATCTTTGATAAATCTCGTACTTGGTCGTAGATGACTAAACTCATATCGTGTACATAAACTCATTTGTTTTTTATGGAGGAAAAGGTGATCAGAAGAGGCAAGATTTCAAACTGTGAACGTATTTCAGAGTTTAATAGTTTATACAGTGATTATAAAATGCGTTAATCATTGCGCATGTAACTGAAACTGTGTAAATTTAGAAAGCATGACAAAGAATTACATATTGATAAGGAATGCGAAAACTGTGGGCTTCCTGGCTTAATTTTGTAAATTTCCAGATTAGTATATTAGGCAAATAATAATCCTTATCCCAATCTTCAGTATGACTTGACGTGTTTTCTTCTTAAAATTCCATCTGTAATGTTCAAACATGTCGAAACACGTTAGTCTTAAGCTTGTACAAGGTCTTTGTCATAATCTGAACAGTATAGATACAATGAAATAATACACCCGAAATGATGGTCTTTCAATTTAAGAAATGCGTTCTCAGCCTTTTGGCTTAGATCATGTGTAGAATCTGTTCTCCACGGCCATTCAAGACTTGGCCGTGCACGACAGATCTACAGTATGATGTAGAGTTGTGAAGGTCATGAGGTTGATCAAATGAAGTCCAATTGCCCCTAGCTACGTAGTACCTTTGCATTGCGGAACTTCATCGAGAGTAACGATTGGTGTTTTCCGTTCGTCTCTTGGCAGAAGAGCAGAAGAGTCGAGGGAAATTTAGAAAAAGTGTCTTTGGCATAAGCTGAACAGTTATCGCATCATTCATACATTCTTTTTGGGATGATCTGTTTCTTTCTTGCAAGAGTTAAAAACGCCAGTTCAGGGACAGTTATATAATGTTTATAATTTTTATTATTTGTCACCTTATTGAAAATATTTTGGCCAATTTGTTATCCACGATGTTGTTCAAAATTATATTCGTTCATTCTACACATGTTTCTAATATAACGGCAAGAACGGCATGAATTTAAATTACATTTATCTTGCAAATATAGTCTAAATTTGCATGTCTGACATTCAGAGGGTCATGTTTAACTTTTTGTTTTGAATGCTTTTTTCGTATAACTCTCAGCTATTTTTTAACAGTTAGCCTTCTTACCAACATAGGGGTTTCCGTCTTATTGGTCAGATGGAGGTCAACTAACATTTGAAGGTTGGTCCGAATTTGGACTGACGTTTCTGTCAGAAACGACCCATTTGAGACATAAATACTACGTCACACGGAAGTCGGAAATGTTGTACATTAGCCCTTTAACCGTAATCGTTTGTTTAAAATGTAACCCGGTTGTTAAAGGTCCATTTAATGTTTGATAGCCGTCTTCGCTGACGTCGATCCCACAAGGTGCAAACGGAAACACCGTGGAAGTTGATCGGTTTACTGGAACTGGACGAATAGAGAACGAACTGCTAATCATTTTCGGTGCTTCTAAGGGGTTGTATTTTGTGTAGGTCTGTTACAGAGCAGCTTGAGACGAGGGCGTACCAATTCGTAACGATATGCCCCTCCTCATTTTTTTAATATAGCGAGAACACTTCTTTTTTCTTGAAAGTTTCAAATGACAGAGTAACGAAGTATCATAAGTACAGGCAGATCGTACAGTGTACAACTTCAGAACTTGTGTATTTCGGAAACATTTATAAGGTATAAGGTATTTAAACATTTATTAAGGTATAATAGGGATGACCCTTTAGGTTTATGTTATGTTTGCAGGATTTTGCTGAGTACCCATGCTTTCGGAAAAGCTGTACATGCATATCTATCGGTTATTGTCGCAAGACAACAATGGTCAGAACTGATGATAAGTTTGAAATTAAAATACAACGTTGGTTTCATAATATGAAACTTCGCTACTTGAAATCATGTCAGAAAAAGCTGTCTTTTCAATATTCTCTCTAACGTGGTTAAGACAGCATTCTTTCACTATGCTAGTTATTAGGATTAAAGGCAAGGAAAACGAAGTTTCTTACTCGGCTCACAAGCTCTTACAGATTACTCTACTGAAATATATATCACAACGGTAAGGTTAGAACATCATGTAAATATCAACATTTGATAATCACTTTGCACACTCTGGCTGGCCAGTAACCTCCTTTAAGAAAATATTAGCAAACCTGAGTAGATACTGCCATTATATTATCACAATCCAAACATCTTCTAGGCTCCCATGTGTTGACAGCTGCCTAACCCTACAACACGTGTTATGACCTACTCAATTACTTTGTGTTTTGTTACTGCTCAGAAGCTTCCACAGGTTACTGGAACCCACCACATATATCACTCTGGTCGGTTTACTTCCAAAAACATTGTGCACTAAAAAGGTTACAACGTTTGAATTATTTAAATATGGAAGCAAAGCCGACAAGCAGACACTTATTGAACGAGAGAGTTATTAAAAACATACTAAATGTTATTTGACTTTTCATTAACTACGGTTCTAGCAATTTGACACATTAATTGCAGTTTTTAATGGTATGAAAATTTAATATCAGAGATGTAATACATCCTTTAATTAAGACGAAACAGTATATGCATCTGCTAAATTAGTGTGAGGATTATAAGGCCTTAAGGTACAAAGCCAGTGGCGTACGCAGGATTTCGCTCAAGGGGGGGGGGCATGCAGTATGGTGTGTGAAGGGGTCTTTGAAATTTTTTTAAAAATTAGATGTCCTTAGATGCAATCTGGTGCCACACATGCTACCTTTTGAAGTAAAATTTGTGTTAGAAAATTGACGTATTTTTAGGAACTAAAATAACTTTGGAATCAGTGAGGGGGTCTATGGTAACACCCCTCTTCTTTGAAAATTTTTGAAATAGTTGGTGTCCTGACATTCAATCTTGTGCCACATAAGCTACCTTTATGAAGTAAGATTTGTATTACAAAATTTGCGTTTTTAGGAACTAAAAGAAAACGGGCATCAGTGATCGGCGGCCTGGGGAGGGGCTTAAGGGAGGGGTGCCCCCTCCCCTTTGAAAATTTTTGAAAAATTTGGTGTCCTTAGGCGCAATCTGGTGCCACATATGCTATCTTTTTAAGTAAAATTTATGTTTTAAAATTTGCGTATTTTTAGGATCTAAAACTAAAAATTAGCATCCGTGAGGGGGGCCATGGCCCAATGCCCCCCCCCCGAGCACGCCAGTGTACAAAGCGTAGGTATTTCTTTTATCTCACACCTTAAAGACTTTTCACCGTCAGAATAAGGAATAAATGATATCAAGCAACATTTGGTGAATAGTACTAGGCAAATAAAGTACCACAAAACGACGAGACGCAGAAGTCATTCAAGCACCTTTCCGAATACACAAAGGTGCCATTGGTTAAGAGACTGACTGTAAGCTTAATGCACCTTTCAGGACCCTCTAGTACCGTAGTACCAAAGTTCAAATTTACCCTCTAAAATAACGTAAGAATTGGGGTGATGTGCATATCAACTTTCACACTTGGCTTTGAATGCTTGAATCATATTAGTTGTGTGATGGCGCACTTTTGCAATGTGTTTGAATAGCGTCTGCCGTTTGTGTTAGCTGATGAAAACGCTTGCATAACAAGTTTCGGTTCAGAGTCCTTTTTAAAGGATTTGTTTTGCTAAGAAGTCATAACCCTGCGAACCATCTTCCACTGTAAGGGAAAATCTGAAAAACTAGTAATTAATAGACTACAACTGTAACAATAGAGTTACAACCTTAAAGAGACATGTGATTTTACAAGCTCAGAGACAGTCCTGCATAGTCCAAAATTAAAGGGTTTACACTGCAAGGCTTCAAAACGCTTCCAGTAGAGACGCCATTGAAACTTTTCAACCCTCTAAGTTGAAATCAAACGGACGGTGTTGCCTACGTATGTAACAAGATGGCAGTATCTCTTTTATTGCACCCACAGTAAGTCATTGAATATTTAAAAATTTGCTCTCTGTCTGTAGAAACAGACTAAGTAGCTGGGTTTGAAACATCATATTAGTTTACTAGTGAGGGCGAGATACTCTCTTCAAGGCTCCAGCTGTCAAATAGACAATACTTTTCTTCGAGTTTTTGTTCACTTTAGTGTTTCCTTTTGCCAACAATTATTACGTTCACTTGTATCTGAGAGTCAAGTATGTAACTGACGTAATTCTTTAAAGAGCCTTCACTGTCCTATATAATTTATCTCAATTATACATAATGCAAAATTTTTCAATGAGTGATTATAAGATTTCTGATATAACAATCTTTACTGAGTGTAACTGAAAAACTTTCCCGTATTATTCTTCTAGGCGGCAGATAGTAAATACAATACCTTAACACAGTAAAGTAAATATACAAAACTTAAGTAGCCTACAGGTTTATTAAACTAGTACGACAAGAGTAGCTACACTGCTCAATCCCATCTTAGCATATATTTCTCTATATAGGTTGTCTGGATACTTAGTTGCACTCATTCCTTTCTCATAAATTGACAATTCATAGATTTCTAACTGTGGCGCAACTAGGAAATTAGTTTAGATAACCTGAATACTCTGTGCCCTTTAAAATTTGTTTCTTTGCTCAGTTTATTAATAGGTACGTTACAAAACTTTTGGGAGAGCAATTGATTCAAAGTGACCGGGTCATCGATCAGACGTTCACATATACCGACAACAAAACAACTCATGTGAATCTCGTCTCCTGCATATTCTCTACCTCTTATGGTTACAATGGAATTTGCCGACATAATAATGAGCAAAAAATGACATGAAACCTTTATGGGCCATTTAAGTTTTTCTCTTTAACCGTTTGACCTCAACAACAAAAAATCACTCTTTTCATTAACCTTTTTCAGTATTCAAGAGGAGGAATATTTTCAGGATTTTTTGTTAGGTTAATTCAGAAGAATATTCATGCATTGGAGAGACAAAAGATAGGAAATAGGAACAAAAAATATTTTTTATTAATTATATTTTGTATGCAAATATGCAAATAAGATGACGTTATAGTGTTTTTTTTTAAATATGCAAATTAGATAACGTCATGAGGTTTTTTATCTTTTATGGTGCGGGGGATTGTTAGTCATTGCTTTTTTTTTTCATTTGATTGAGAAAAGTGGAGCTAAAATAAGGAAGATATGCTCATTTTAGTCTTTGTTTACTTTTGAATGACATACCCACTGTACACACAGTACACACACTGCATGCTTCAGTGCACAGTGCACAGTGAAGCGCAACACGAAGCTTGTGGCTGTTGATCTCTACGTGGCACGTTTAAGCTTGGTAATGTAGCTTTTAAGAGCCATTTTGGTACATGAAAATAGCAATTGTAAATATTTCTCAGCCTCTCTAACTCCCCCTACTCTTGCCATTTATTGCTATCTCTTACAAATTCTACGTGCGGATTTTTATAATGGGAATTTTGGTGTTTGAATCAATCAAATAGGACTTGTAGTGGTTGAGTTACGTATTTTAAAACGAGGCAGGTGTTTTGGGCTTGAAATGTACGATTTTTGAACAAAAACTGACGCATGTTTGAAAATTTACTTCAAATATCTCTAAAATCTCTATCCCTACCATCTATTTCATCTTACATCATGTTTGTTTAGGTACCAAGGTATTCTTACAAAAACTTTAGCAGCCTGGCCTTTTTCTAAGTGCCTGAAATAAATTTTTGAAAAAATTATGGAAATGTTTGGGGCATTTCAGCATTTTTTGAATTTTTGGCATATAGTTTTAATGTAAACGAATATTTTATGATATTTTGTGAAAAAATTTCAAAAACACCCCTTCCCATAATAGTGGCATTTTAAAGATCTATTTGTTGGCTTTATTTTGGTGCTTAAATAAGTTGGTGGGTATTGCATGACAAAGTTATAATTTTAAAAAATGTTTACTCTGTTTGCACGATACCATCATGCAGGTTAAGAAAAAGGCTTTAATTTTTCTTATTCATCTCTTCATATCATAGGCATAGTGACTCATACGAAACAAGAAAATAATAGCAGAAAATAACTAAGCTAACTCGAACTTTGACCTGTGATGTTAGGAACTAACCCTAGTTTGTTCTGAAACGGACTCACGGGTAGCGAGAAGTTCGAGACACTTTTTGTTGCAAATTATGGTCAATTTGACCTTTCACCAACATTTGAACCTATACTTCAACCCTTAGTAACCAACAATCACTACTTTGAAACTGACTTGATCGCTCTTTACATATTATGTGCTTAGAGGACTTTTTCTAACATACCGATGGGCAAAATGGCAGCCAGGGAATTTGTAGCCACTGACTCTGTAGAAATATTTTGATCAAACTTCACTAAGCACTGCCCACTTGAGGTCCAGGGGCGACACCCGGGAAGTTCCTACAATATAACATAGAAAAACTGCTGAAAATTAGTTTCGAAGGCTGTATTTATCACGTTTGATTTTATTTAACAGTCTGTGAAATTCGATATCAATGACTGAACGTTTTAAATAGAAGCCATCAAATGAACTTCTTACACACATCCATAAAATACACAGTTCTTAATATATTTCATTTTGCCCGATTAAAAGTTGGTTTTCGTGTCATAGATGAAAATAATGGGTAGGGTAGGGGTGATTCCTAAAGAGGCGGGATGGGCTCTGTGCAGGACCACAGTAGACCTCGGCCCTTATGTGGTTACTACTGAGTTCAGAAAATTCGACATTCCAAATGTCGAATTTTCCAAATGCTCCAGATTGCAGAAAATTCTACCCAACAACATAACTGACCCAAATGTGTCTAATAGTATGCGCGGTTTACTAGCACCGGCATATTTAGAGGGGGCCACTGCGCCATCGCCCCTCCCCCCTCACGGATGCCATTTTTTTCTAGTCCTAAAAATACGTAATTTTTTAACACAAATTTTACTTCAAAAGGTAGCATATGTGGCACGAGATAACATGTAAGGACACCTAATTTTCAAAACTTTTTAAAGGGGACGGGACGTCTCCCCATGGCCCCCTGACTGATGCCAATTTGTTTTTTTAGTTCCTAAAAATACGCAAATTTTGAAACACAAATTATACTTCAAATGGTAGCATACTCTCTAAATTCAAAAGAGTGAAATTATGGACGGATCTAAAATTGAGACTGAATATCAGCTCTAAAAGAGTGAGAATGACTCTTTTTTGTTTGAAAGATTTCAATCCAAATTTAGGTTGGTCCCTCATTTCACTCTAAAAGAGTGACTTTTCACTCTAAATGTTTAAGAGAGTATGTGACACTAGATTACATGTAAGGACACCTAATTTTTCAAAAATTTTCAAAGGGCCCCCCAGGCCGGCGATCACTGATGCCCTTCTTCTTTTAGTTCCTAAAAATACGCAAATTTTGTAACACAAATTGTACTTAAAAAGGTAGCTTATGTGGCACCAGATTGCATCTAAGGACACTAATTTTTCAAAAGTTTTAAAGGGGGGGTCTTCTTACACCCGTCCCCCGGCCGGCGATCACACAACATACCGTATGCCTCCCCCCCCCTTGAGAAAAATCCTGCGTACGCCACTGCTCAAAAGGCTCGGGAATGTATCATTTTCTTTTTTGTGGGATCCGTTGGGGCAAAAATGTACCAACCTATGGTGGCGCTTCGCTTAGATCGTAAATCGTGCTCTCTGCCCCCCCCCCCGTCATCGAATTCCTAGCTACGCCGCTGGTTACTAGTACTAGTCTAGTGTGAGAGAGAGAGACTATGTTCGGCATCAAAATCTCCCAAGATTGAATTAAGCTGCGTTCTAAGCCACTAAAACTCATTTTTCACCCCAGTTTTACAAGTGACATTCTTTAAGCTTTGTAGCATACGAGGATCTCATCACCAACTACCGAGAGAAAATCTGGAATTCCCAAATGCCAGGATTGCAGGAAATGGCATTCTAAACTTTTAAAAGACACAAACTTGCACGTACAATCTGACGTCCACCTAGCCTGAAGAATGTGCTGTTCAGAGAATTTGAATTTACTCCCTCTGTAATGTATTTCTGCTTCTTGCTGTTCCGTGAAACTGTATCTTCCGAGAGCTGACCTGGAATCAAAGTATCGGACTTTAAGGTTGGTAGCAAATTAGAGGCCGTTAGCACAGTTAGGGACAATAATGAGGAATAAATTCAAGTAGAAAACTATACCATGCACATACGGCCGTATGGAATAAATTTTTCATCCTTAAAAAGCCCTTTACACACAAAATGGCACTTTCCCTCATTTTGACAAAGTTTTCACCGCAGTTGTGCCTTGTTTCATTCTGTATCCTACCTCACCGAACTATATACACTGCCATTATCGGCTACGGAAACTCACGAAAAGACAAAAAGAAAATCATAACTACTTGGGTCATGGGCATTTCATTGATACTGACTGATGATTTAGGGGGCCAAGAAACTTACTTGCTCAGTGCTGCACTGAAGATTTATGAGTTACAACAAAATACAATGATTCGGTCTGATTGTACACTGGATAAAATAATGTTTGACCAGGGAGTTGTTATTTGTTATTTAGAAAGAGATACAACGGCAGCTCTCTCCTTTGTTCCCACCTTTTTGCCGCCGAGGTCACTTGCTTTGTCTAGCAAAAGATACAATGGGCTAAAAGCTACTGTTAGTATTAAACAAAAACTCATGTGGTCTGGGGAGTATGGAAACGTTAAGATGCCGTCAACTTACAAACTTAGTCCCTGTATTATCTTAACATTTTGCAACAAAATGATGAAATG
>WURT03148185.1:0-11047 GCA_009936505.3 Holothuria glaberrima
GAGGTAAATTGCTACACAATTCTGAAAATGCATAGCAGTATTGCTACGCAAGATGAAATTCTTATTTCCATCCCTGCATGGTAATTAGACCGACTGTTATAGAGTTATGGGGATTTAAAGTCTAAAAATCGAGACACCTATAATGGGTCCAAAACTGAACATTTGACCAAGTGTGCATTCCTGACCGCTGACGCTCCTGTAACTGGGTATCAACGGGAAATGTGACATCTGTAATATGGGCAAAGATATGTTTCCTGAATAGTGAGAAGTGACACACAGATTGAATTTAGGAAGGGATCAACGAGGAATTTTTTTCGACCATATATTCGAGCCCAGAGAAACCTTGAAAAGCTCACTGCCCAAGTTGTTTCTGTACATTTGTCAAATTCTAGGAAAAACTAGAATCGACATGATGGACCTCGGTATCGACAAGACTGCACTGTGTCGAAATACCAATGTCGAAACAGAGAGACCTTTTTACAAAGAATTATTCCATATAATGTGCGAAAAATCGACAAAATGAAGGCATATGTAAAAGCGACAAAATGGTTTAGTGGCATTTTCACACATGTGCTTCGCGAATTTACACGTGTGAGCCAACAAAGATCCCGTGCCTTAAGAGTAAGAGTATATTTTGGTACCTTATTTCAGATATATATTTGTCTTCCAATTTGGGGATATGTATGCTTATTTGATTTTTACTTGAAAACCCTGCATGCATTTCAACAGTAAAATGCATTGTCCATTCAATAGTCATGGCAGGCAAGTTCACCCAAAGAAATGGACGCCATGTACTTGCAGTTTTTGCTGCCTGCCATTTCTTAAAACTGCAGCTGTACTATCATGCTGAGCAACACCGCCCAAAGTCAACACAAATTGACAATCCTGAGATTTATTCGAAGGAAAATAGCAATCAAAATTGTCTTGAAATGGCTGTGAATGCGAAATTTTCTTTCAGCTTTTGGTTGGTCCTAATTTCCCCTCACGCCAAGTGTCGGAGGGGTAGTGGGGGTGTGGGAGTTCTTGAATTTCTGCCACTTGCAAAATGTTCACCTTGATATATGTGGTTTTTAGGCATCTACATTTTTGAAGGTATGATAAGCATTCTGTTATTTCTTAGGGTGAACATTTCCATCTGTTTTTGTTACTCAAAAGTTACACCGTGTTTTAATCCTTGCCAAAACAAAAATGATGTAAAAAAAAAGAAAGCTTTGTTTCGCTGGAAGTTAAACAGTAATTGAGCTCATTTCGTGAGTGCAAACTTTACGTACTAACCTTACTAAACTTTGTTAACTAAACTTTATTGAAATAAAACTGTTGGATCATATTTTTAAACCTTCCAGTCATGTGAAACAATAAGCGTTTTCCGGAAAACTTTTTTCCTTTGTTTACTTTATTGGTTTCTTCTTGTCAGCGGCGTAGAAATATTCTTGTTTTAGGGGATGAGACAAAACTAGGGAATCAATGGTCAGATGGTTCGGAAGCTCATACTAGATTTGCTTCCTGTATATATGATAACCAGATTGTTAAGAGTGACCACTCTCTGGCAAATATTGCCGTCTATACAAACAATAGAATTTTAAATGGTTGCATTAACCCAACTATCATGACCATTCAGTTTAATCTGTAGGAGTAAAAGCATTTTTACTGTTTGACACCTAAAATGGTCATTTTGGGCCCAAATGATCCTTAGATGACTTTTGACCTGAGATTCCTGAACACCCTATAAGTACCGATGGTCAATGATGGTTCTGGAAAAGTATCATGTATACTCGATTTAATCTGCGTGAAAAGGAGCATTTTGACCACTTCACAAATTTTCAAAACTGAACACGAAGATGACCTTTGACCTCATATTCCTGAACACCCTATGTGTACACCAGATCAGTGATAATACTGACCAACTTCTCATGTTAATCCAACCTAACTTTTTAGGTAAATAATCCGTTTGCGTCTTTTAACGAAATCGTTAAAATTGATCCCTAGATGACCTTTGACCTCAACTTTGTGAATAGCCCAGGTGACCAATCACTAGGTGATCATTGTGACCAAGTGATCAAAATTAAGCCTGTAGACAGGAGATCCGTTTAATCTATTGTTGACAAAATGAGAAGGATAGTAATATTCTGGTATGAGCTAAATCAATCACTCGCCATGGTCACAGTACGGTCCTCATCAGTGGTTCCCAATGGACAATGGGGGTGTAAGATTAATACCAGTAGGGTGGTATTGCAAGGGCAAGGCACTATGCAAAAGGTAAATAGCACAGTGGACCCCTGCATTACTTTATGCGGAGGGTAGCAGTATGGCAGAATGATACTTCTAGGGACTTTTTGTTAAGTTTTCGGGTCTCACGAACTTTTTCTCATCTTCGGTCTCGCAAGCCTTTTCCCATTTTCGATCTCGCGAACCTTTTCCCATTTTCGGTCTCGCGAACCTTTAAACATTTTGGGTTCTCGCGAACCTTTTCACATTTTTGGCCTCTCGAACCTTTTCACATTTTCAGTCTCGCGAACCTTTTCACATTTTCGGTCTCGCGAACCCTTTCCCATTTTCGGACTGGTGAACCTTTTCCCATTTTTGGTCTCGCGAACCTTCAAACATTTTCGGTCTCGCGAACCTTTAAACATTTTTGGTCTCGTGAACCTTTAAACATTTTTGGTCTCGTGAACCCTATTTGATTTTCAGTCTCGCGGACCTTCGGTTTCGTGGACCTTTGGTCTCGTGGGATGACCCCTGCGTGTCCAGTAGATAGCTTAATCGGCCGTTGTCATATTGGAACAAAATGCGGTATATACTACCTTCGAAAAATTGCTCAAAAACGGGCGAAACATCGGTCAGTATGTAAGATATTTTAAAACAAGCTACTGCGCAACATTGATGACCTTGTGATGCTTTTCACACACAAGTCGCGTTTCACTTGTTTAGGGAATGGACCCCATTACGCCCAGATTATATAGGCCTACTGAGCATTTTTACGTGTGTGAGCTGCACATGCTAGCAGTTGATTTAAGGCGTGGAATAGCCAGGTCAGCCTAGACCAGTTTTGTAGAAAATAACGAACGGGGATCTCCAAGAGACCTCACCGCAAAGACTCCGGAAAATCTCCGAAATGATTAACTCTGTGATAATTTTAATCTCTGTCATTGGGCTTTTTTTTTCAAAAAGAAACAAACAAACAAAGGAAATGGTTCCATCTTCTGGGGAAATGATAAATACAAGATGATTTTTTTCGCATGCAACATTTTTTTTCGGAACTGGTTAGTAAATTTGGAACCAGGTCACCCGTGGAAACACTTGTTGGCTGCACTCGTATGTTAGAGAATGTACCACGCAAAGATGAGGCATAGGCCTATACATACCCGAAACATGCACGTAACATGTAAGGAGGACAAGGAGAATCAGTACATGTGCACTGCACTGTACACAGCAGTTACTTGGTCACGAGCAGCATGTGAGTGAAAGAGAAGTCTTTGACTCCATGTACATGTGTGGCATACATACCAAACAGTCTTAGTTTAGTTTTTTCTGTGCATCTTGCGTGTGTAGGTATGAGCATAAAAGTACTACCACGGAGGTAGTACTCCGAGGTATGAGAGTTCAAAGTTTGCAATTCCCAAGATCAAATATGAATACAAAACTATTTTTCCAACACCTTAAGATAGCATTTTACCAGTGACTAAAAAAGATGGGCATTATTGCGAATCAAAACATATACAGTATGCATCATCGAAACCTCAATGCATTTTTGCATTCTGGTTTAATGGGAAAATTTGGTGCATACTTTATACGGTATTTTGTAGGCATAAGGAGACATGTATTTATTTTGTAGGAATAACCATATAGAAATCAAATACACATATTGCTGGCAAATAATTTATCATTCTACAAGCATGCAGAATCTTATAACAGCTTCAAACAAGTGTAAGTACAGTACAGTCAGACTATCCATTTGTGTTTGTGCTGTACTTAACATTATACTGCAGATACATAGTACACACGTACGTACGTACGTTCGTACGTACCTACGCTCGCAGGTTTCGATTGATCAATATTCCCAGCTCAAGCTCAATCAATGAATTATATTTTTATCAAAATTTTCTGAACTGTTTTCGAGTGAATTATGGACAACCTGTAGACTTAAACAGAAAGTTAACTTAAATCATACTTTCAATAAATCCTATGGCAGGTTTGCCAAAAATCGGTAGATCAGCGGGCCTTGAGTTTAAGATTTTCCAGGTGTGCTACAAATTACACTCCTCAGAAAATTAAGGAGTGTGGTAGGTGTGCCTTCAGTTGATTATACTTCAATAGATTTACCTTAGTTCCCACTCTTTATCTAGGTGTGCAAAAAATCGTACTTCTCACAGTGATTTGAGGGGAGTGATGGTGTGCGTTTGCACTCGCATTCCTCAAAATTCAAGGCCTGGATAAGAGTAAAAAATTGGTAGCCTGTTCAAATCTCTATTAAGCCATATGCTACCCCCCAAATTGGTAGAGTTGACAAATATGTCTTCGTATGTCACAGTTAGATGTATTACGTGGAGATGAAGAAGGTGTTGTTTGTAGTGGAGGTTAATTGTCACTGGAGGTCAAACTGAAACTTGTGTTAAGGTCAAACTGAAACTTTTGTTAACACAATATCTCAAGATAAGATGCATGAACACTTCATACAGAGCATTAAGATGCATTTATTTAAGAGAAAAATCCTATCTTGTTTGTAGGGGTCTTAGGTCATCTGAGGTCATGCACTGCAGACCAAACTGTAAAAACCTTTTAGATACTACGTCTCATTAGGAGGCATGTACACTTTTCATACTTAGCTGGTGGATGCATTATAATGAGTGCATACACTCATTGATGATTTTGCTTGAGGTCAAAAGTCATCTGAGGTCAATAAAGGTCAGTATTTGAAAACTTTTACTTTGGTAACAGTGACATCTCAAGACAGGAAGCATGGATACGTTTCATGCACTGAGCATGTTGGTACATTATATTGAGAGAAGTGCCCCCTTTTGGTAGATGTCCAAGTTCATATTAGGCCACTATAGATCAAAATCTGAAAAAATTGTATGATACAGTATTCCATGCTTGCAGGCCCAGGAACCTATAATACATGGTACAGCCTATGTATTTGTCATATTGAATGCAAAAATCATGTTGAGAATTTTGTAGGTAAAGGGTCATTTGAAATTACTACAGGTCAAACCATGAAAACCATGTGAGAACCGGTGTCTCCGGGTTAGATTATTTCTCATAATGGTGTCTGGATATATCACATTGGTCGAGGACATGTACATTGTAGGAGCTACTGCTGTTCTGTTGAAAGCAAAGTCAAGTCAAATGAATTCATAAAGACCTTAATGCAATTTGCATTCTGGTTTTGTTAAAGAAAAAAAGGTTGTTACAATGAAAACTAGGCAATCTTACTTTCTGATATTTCCAAAGGATGTATTGTTTTTACTTTCAGAGATCAATCAATAGCTCAGCAAGAGCTAGAAGGAGAGAACTTCGGGAATCTCAGGAACATAACACCCCAACAGTGTCTTCAAATGGTAAGCTGCTGATTTATTGGAACCATTGCATGAGTCAGGGGAGTTCAGGGCTTCACCCATCAATGAACATCAGGATGCTTTGTAGTAATAAATCGAAAGTATGAAAGCTATTGCAGCATTTGATTGAATTGTGAAGCATATTCATTTTAACTTAACCAGGGTGTTAAGTTCAATGAGGGCATGTGACATGAAATCAGGGATTAAAGCAAAGCAGAATGTACATTTCATGGGAAGGTCCTGGAAAAGGTTGAAGGGGAAATGAAATATAATGGTAAGTTGTGAGTGAACCTTCTATTAGAACACTCTGAACCTACGTAAACTTCTTCTCTTGTCAAAAATCACCAGTAGATTTTCCACATAAGCATGTAGGCAATTAGTCTGTGCTTTTATGTGAATGGTTTTCTCACTTTATCTATTTTACTTGAAATGAACATGAATGTTCTCATCATATAGGATATAATGAAAATGACAGTATTATACAAGAAGTTTAATTGCTACTTGCTTACATGCCTTGTCAATATTTTGAAAAATTTGTTCCAACTGGATAGTTTGGAGACCTTTCAAGACAATGTTTCTCTTCAGCAAATGCTACCATAGGCCTATAGCATGTTCAAAGCAGTGGCTTAAAGAAGCAATCCAGGTATGAGTATAAATCCTTTGAGTTGTAGAAGTGTACATCATTGATCATACCAAAGAATTATTACATAAATGTGGCATTTTTGGTTTGAATATAAGGGGAGTCTCCATCATGACATGCATGTGTGTGTTTGTGATGCTTAGCTGCATTAAAACAATATCTCAAGAAAGAAAAGTTTGGCAGTTCTCGTAGTTGGTATATGGATGACTCATATTGAGACAAATTATTTTTTTTTATTTGTTTGGCCTGAGGTCATCTTAAACCATCAAAGGTCAAAATCTGAAACTTGTTATTAGGACATAGTCAAGTGGCAAAACCCTGAAATTTAGACCTTCAGGTACCACTTTGTAAAAGTTGACAGCCAACTTTAAAATGTTGCTCATTTAGTCAGCTTTCATATTTGGTAGTTGTCACACTTAAATTTTACCCAAACATGGTTCTTAGGAGGGCCAAAGGTCATGAGTCACTCTTTACCCTAACTTTAACAACCTAGTAAAAGAAATTCAAAATGTAAAATACAGGAAGTTAGACTAATGAGCATTTATTTGGTGTAACACAAGGCAGCTAGTATTAAGCATAGTGTGGTCTTTCCATCTCTGTAAAACTTGGAGGGGAATGGAGGGGCTGGGTGCATGTATATGGCAGCTTTGGATTGCCCACATTGGCACCTTGAATGTGTAGAAGGAGCAGGAGTTCATAGATTCTATGCCCTGCCCCATGGCTATGGACTCATCTTTGATTGAGATGATGCAAGGCTCCAACTCTATTGGGTTTGGATCAACTTAACTTGGAGACTAATGACCTGAGTTTGTAGTAGCTTCTTGTAACAGTGATATATTGGGGGAAATTTGTGAATATTTTTTCAACTTTTGACATGGAAAGATGAGACCCTGTAGATAAAATAAGACCCTGCATGGTTAAGAGCATGTTAGAAAACAAGCATAACTTTGGTAGGCACTCAAGAAAAAAAATAATTAGAAAAGCATTAACGTCTGAACAGCTCTCCAGGTAGGAGATTATTGCAGATACAAGTGTGAGTGTAGGATAGGTTCTCATTGTACATATGTGCTACACCTTAGGCAACGGCAAGTGCCAAGACATACTGAAGAAAATTACATTGTAGAGAAAAGCTAACCTAAAGCTTCCAAATGTGTCGCAGATTGGTGTTTAAGGGTCTTTTGCACATGCCATGTAAATGTTTTTGGCATTTTTGACCACTTGGAGCATCGTTGATGCTTTTCAGTTATTGATCCTGCTTCGTTAAAGTAAAGTAGTATTACTAGTACAAAGGGTATGCAGAGAGCAATAGCTCACTTGTTTGATCAAACCATGCGTTGTGGGCTGAAATTTCTTCCGTAGGGGAGTCTAAAACTTTGTTTAATCGTTGCATAAGCTGAAAACTATCACTCTATAATGTCATTTGTTTATTCTAATTTTTTCCATCCATCTTAAATTGTTACGGGGGAAATGTTGATCCAGATTGTGTACTTCAGTGTAGTGTACTAAATGCGATGTCCAGTACCATGACATCGTGCATGCTCTCTGGTTTAGGATTTACAAACTGGTCGATGTGACGGCTGAACTATACAAAGTGTATGCTAGCGTAATGTGATGCCGTATTGCTACGTAACATTGCATGGACAGACGGTCAGGCCACAAACGCAAACTTTATTTTTTCACGGTATATATTGCAAGATTTCAGGACAGTTCTATGTTATAATCTGACATTTATGTGCGGGAATTGTTTCTGTGATTTTGACATTGATTGCATCACGTGTCTAGCCCTATTTTTAGCTCCAGACAAACACGTACTTCTTTGTTTTTCTGGAGCATTCGGGGCCGTCTCTGGCACTTTTGCTCCAGAGTGCCAGACTATTTTCGAGCCCTGCCAGTGACTTACAATAGTACTGTATTTACTAGTTTTTGTTCCGTCCACATTTCCTAGACTTGTAATATTTTTGTATGGAATGAACTTTTTGACATAGCAGTTTTAATGTATCTTAAGTTTATGATGCAATGTAGTCTTATTGAAATCAAAGTTAAGATCAGGCAGAACTATGAAATAGGGCCCTGCTCTTTGAGTGACAATATACAGTTGTCACAGTTATTGGTATTGTCCTTATGTTGGTACATGTAACACACATGTATGCATGAGAAAGTGTTGCCCTCCCGGCAGACATGTATTGCTCCTGCAGCCACATTGACTGCACTCGCAATACCAACATCCGCTAACTTTCGCAAGAATTCTTCATCAAACTGCGTAAAAACTATACGCTATTAACTATTCATATATACGATCACAACAAACAAAAGTTATAAATATTCAATGAAAAAACGACTAAAGCAAGTCTGATTACCATGCTGTTTTGAACGACAAATGTCAATGGGATTTTAGTGTGTGATTTTGTTCACTTCAAGCTCACACAATGTAGTCCCATTAACTTACTGTGTAAAAGTGAACGTTTGCAGCTGAAGACAGTCTGTGCAATATGAATATTCATATATTGAAACCAATCAACAGTCGAAAGGTAAAATCAAATTCGGCTCATGAATATAGCGAAATTGTATAATCTCTGTTATTGTTTGCAGGTGTTAGAGTATGTACGTCAAAAGAGGAGTACATATTCGAAACCTGTTACGAAGGTAAGAGAAAGTGGGGTCATTCACTGTCACAAGATATGCTGAAGTTGCAACTGATATACTTGGTGTCAGTTCAACACAGCAGTTGTATTTGTAGTTGAAAATCAAATCTGAAAGTTGTGCGATTGGTGTTTTTTCCGTTTTTTATATTCTTGCTTTAGTTGGGGGTCGAGTAGATTCCAGTGTTGGCAGGGATGAGGCTGATTTTGGAGTTGCAAAGAAGAAAGTAGCGCACACCAAGTCAGATCCTCCTAGAACTGCTGTAAAGGTAAGTTGGTAAGAGATAGAGTTGTTACTTAGTGCATTTCTATAGATTTATAGATGACAGTGTAGCTGTGTGAGCAAAAAAATTTCATTATTCTTAGGTGTATGACAAAGTAGACTGTACTAGTCGATACTAAAATTTTGTGCTGTTTATATGTTAGTTATATTGTTTAACAAACTGCAAAAATAATTTCTTTAATTAGCATTTTAGTTTTTCCAGCAGTTGTCCATGCATTTTATTTGAAAGTGCAATAGAAACTTTTGACTTTCTTGAGTACATTATATGCTTCAGTGCATACTTCCCATACTACCAAAAGCTCAATAATCATACTTCTCAGTGAGCAAAGGAGCCTTATATTGTTCTGGAAGTATACTGTAGAATACTGTTGATTATTACATGTCTCTCTAATTCTAAGGAAACTTTGGAGCAGAAAATTAGAGGAACACCTGTTACAGTTCAGCACTTCTCAGGTGTTGAGATTGAAACTAGCTGTTCTGAGAGCAATGCTTTTAATACATTACCATGTTTCTTATGCATTCAAGTTGAAATATGGAAGTTTGTAAACAAGCAAGCTAATTTACAAAAATTCAAGCATGTATGCATGTATATAAGCATCCTACGTACTTCCCCACACACATTCACACACCTCATCTCCCCAAGTGTTGAGAAATGTCTAAGCCCTGCAGCTAACAGGGTCAATTCAACTTGAAAATTTGTTAAAAAGTGTACCTAAAGTCTAGAATTACAAGAATATATATTTTAGAGGTTGGAAATAAATCCTATTCATCCAGCTCCCATCTTCATGCTTATTGCATCTCTGAGATATAAAAAGTTGAAAGATATCAACTTAATTTGAAATAGTCAATTGCACAATAATCTGTGATGTTCTTCTTGTACAACTCACATTACCTGCTTTTGTTTCCTTTTGAAATTAAAATCTTTACATAACCTTGAAAAGTTTACTGTTTTCTTTCACAGCATGTTGTATGGAGAGGGCATGTATAGTCCATCACCCTACAAAAGTAAGACAGTGATTACATTTCGGGACAAGGTGCAATGGCTTTCGAAAAGTAAAAAAAAAACGAAGTAATTTGAGAAGTACAAGAATGACATCACAAATTATTGCACAATCTACCAGTCTATTTCCCTCCTCTTTACCTCCTATTTATATATGTATACCATTATTGCCTGCAATAACCATCTGGCAAACCAATAACACCGCGGGAATATCTATGACCTAAGACGTAGCCCTTCCTTCTCCATTTTGCCTTCACCGTGTCAGCACGTCTTTAACCAACATCTGGTAAAACCATCCAAAAATTTAGTGAAATTAGTGTCTTTTCCTGTTGTTTTCTGCGAGGTTTGCAGTTCTTCACCGTGGGATACCTCCTGTCATCGGAATCATGAGTATCCTTCTTCTTTAGTTCTAAAATCGAGCCTTTTTCTGATACTTAGTTTTGTTAGTCGGAGGTTTTTCACCTTTGCGCGATCCTCCCCATTGAGTTTGTACAGGTACTAGTCTTGTGCCTCCATTTTGTTAGCCTTCTGTGTCATTCTTCCCACTTCCCCTTTGGTCCATGGGCAGACCCCCCCCCAATTTTCTTCCTCCCTTCTCGGTGCTTTCTCCCTTCTCCTTGCTAGGAGCAGTTCTTTTCATGTGCATAGTTTTTTCTGATCGTTTTATGACACATTGTATCTCTTTCAGATACCTTTCGCTATTGGTTATTTGGCATGTCATTTTGTATCTCTTTCAGCTGGTCGGCAGTTGTGTTTTGTACCTTTTTCAGGTACTTCCGGCTGACGCAACTTCACATGTTTCGTTATCTTTACATGTGTAACTGTTTTAAGCTGTCGATCTCGTAGCTTAATATTGTTATTAGCTCACACACTACGTGTGTGAGGTTATAATATGGGACAGATGGCGTCAACTTTTTTCAAAATGTTTTCAGC
>WURT03148196.1:0-11047 GCA_009936505.3 Holothuria glaberrima
GATTTGAGGAGAAAATGAGATGGATCAAAGAGTAGATGGTCCGCAATACAATATCGGAAGGCGTAAAGAGGTAGACTATACTTTGAAGACATTTCTCGAGTATTGATTGCCTCTTACACACAAACATATACATATATGTATATATAGCCTATATATATATATATATATAGCATATATATGTATACCCTATATATATATATATATATCGTATATGTACATATATATATATATATGTAAGGTCGAAATGCTACCGAGCACTATAGGTCGATAAAGGTGGTAATAAGTGCTAAAAGTTTGCGGAAAATTCCACGACGTTTCGGATATAAACCCTTCATCAGGTAGCTAAAAAGGCGACTGAACAACAATGAAATAGAAGTAGGGAAAGCACACATTGCAGAAGGGCACGAACAAATCGGTTGTAAAAATTGAAAAATGACACGAAAAGGTGGGTTGTAAAAATTGAAAAATTGCACGGCGGAAAAACAGCGATATAAGGGATGAGTGAAACTGGAAAAAATAAGTTCAAAAGGGGGCAAGTTAAAAAAGGTCCATTCTAACGTTAACAACGTGTGGTGAGAGGGTTACTAGCTTCAGGCCGGTTTTCGACAGTCAGACGATCACGATCGGAACCTCTGGACATTATGGCTGCGGTAACTGCCAGGTCCTTTATCGAACACGGTGATGGGGATCGAAATGTATACCTACCGGATAACCTTGAAGGTCTTATTTGATGGACCCAAGGTGTTCCGTTACTCGGTCAGCGAGGCGACGTTTGGTCTCTCCCACGTACAGACAGTCACAACGTCCACAAACTAAAATGTAAACCACATTACTGGAAGTACAGGGAAAGTGTTGGTTAACAGTGAATCTGTTACCGTTGGGATCCAGAATGTTGATGAGGGTATTTTTGCCAACCACTGGGCATGTTTGCATCTACTGCAATTACAGGAGAATGTCTCTAGGGTGTTTTCTGTGGGCTGTAGTGGATGGGAAGCCCGAACTAAATGATTGACAAGATTCTTTTCAACCCTGAAGGCCGTAATGGGAGATTCGGGGAAAAGATCACGGGTCGGGGGTCTTACCGAAGGGTCTCTACATTCTTGTATATGGCACGTATGGTGGGACGTACTGATGGGTGAAATAAAATAACCAAATGAATGCGTAGATTGGTAGACGTGTTGGTCTTTTTAATCAACGCCTCCGCTCTGTTGATACCTTGGATTCTATGTAGAGCGCCAGAGAGGATTTTCGTGTGATACTGACGTTTCTCAAAGAAGGATACTATATTTTGGGACGCTGTCGAAAAATCAGAATCATTTGAACAAATCCTTCTTGCCCTCAAATGTTGAGAGTATGGGATGGATTTGGTTACAACTCCCTGGTTGATCTAAGACCATTCACTTTACAGCTTTAAGACAGTGAATCATTATTTCTTCACTGAGTGCAGTGTAAGCGATGGAAAGCATACATTTAGTTTCGTTTGATTTATCTGTTTTGCACAACATACGAAGAGCAATACTTGCAAAAGATCGATGCGTTCGCATTATGGGTACAGCCAATAAAGGCTTAGGTGCAAGCCTGAGAAGTATGTGTCCACCGAGCGGTCAACTAGTGTCTTAGTCTCGTTTTTGATATTTCAATTCGGATGACTCCATTTGAAAACCTTTCACTCTAGCTTTTGTATTTGAGCTGAAGTGTAATGCGGCATGGAGGACGCAATGTAGTACAGTTTGAAATGAATAATTAACACTTTTCACTATTTACTAATAGTGATAGGGCAATTTTGGAGTACAAGCCAATTTTCAAATCTCACATGTATCAGTTGTACTCTTTTGCACATTTAAGACTTAATTTTCGCATCACTGAATATTACCCTGCAAAATTTATCGTTTTCATAGTTTTAAAGTGCATGATAATCAGGAACAGTGGTGGCCCCGGAATTTGTTCGACAGCAGAACCGTTAATGGATCTGACCGACAAGAGATCCAAAATTCCCAACCTCGGCCAGCAATTCAAAGCCCCGGTTAAGGTGACACGTGCTACGGCTCGATATAACATACAAAACATTAACAGCGAAAGACTACAGAAGAACGAGATTAAAATTCGATTAGATTATTATTAAACCCCCTTTTCTAATTCTTACAAATATTAATTGTTTACAGTTATTTACTTATTATACTTATCTCTAGGCTTGGCTGGCGATGCGCTGACTTCGTAGTAGAGTCTCTGTGGTAGTCCATTTGGTACCTATGGTGTAGGCTACTCGTAATACTAGAAACAACGATCATCTTTGAGTTCGTTGGCGAATATTTATCTCTTTAATCAGGGACTCTCAAACGAGCAGGCAGTTTACCAATAGTAGGAATGCAGGATCAACGTTCTATTACGTTGATGTCTCGAAGTGCAGTCAAATGGTGTACAGGGAATGTCTGGTTTCTGTGTGGTCTGGGAATATATTGATAACAACTGGAAGCAACACGTCTAGTTGATGTACGAACAGTGGAATATCTCTCTCTCTCGGTCCTGTTCACGATTAGTTAATTGCACCACAGTTTATTCTTAACAAAATATTATTTACGTGACATTGCTAAAACCTTTCCTTTTCGGTCATACTATTCAAGACCTGGCAGCGGAAAAGCTTATTAATATGAGAGAGTGACAAATGGACCCCAAAATATCAGTCTCATTAAGTGTTGTGTAATAACTGCCAAGTTACATATGTACTAAAATCCTTCTCACAGTCACATCCGTGCTTCAGGTGACCTTACTAAACATCATCCCTGCTCCAAGTTACCCTAACCAGGGAGTCTGTTGCAACTCCCTGCCCTAACCTAACAACATGGCAGGTGGTAGTTTACCGACCCCATCAGTGAAATTTTCCTCCTGTAAAATTTGTACAATTAGGATGATCCCTTATAGGCGATTCTTTTGGTTGGAGACCTTTGTGAATGATGTCACTCGAGAGGAAGCCATCCTGTAATTTGCTGGGGAACTTTTGAAAACACGAGGATCCCCCTTAAAAAACATCAGCCACATTTTCCAAATACGACGTTTGCAAATAAATGCAAGGAAAAGAAAGAAACCTTGAAAGCACGTGAGGATGATGAAAATGTACCATAAGAAATTGGAGTGAGTGAAAGCTGCCAAAAATCCAAATATCCACGAAAGTCCAAGGATGAAAAAAATCTGTGGGCAAGAATGAAAGTGTTGATTTAGTTTTAATTTGAAATTGTATACAAATATTACATATGGTACAATGATCAATGGCTGTTCATTTGTTTGTGTCGCAGTTGTTTCCACAATAAGGCTTAAAAAAAGGATGAAGTGTACAAGAAATTTGTTTTGTTTGAAGAAAATGTCTCTCATATTCAAAGTTAGCTTTTCGATGTTGTGAGTCTAGTCCAGAACGGGGGCCACGTGTAACAGTGGAAGTTAAAAGGGTGAGAGGTTGGTCAGATGAGGTCTGGAATTTCTTCTGTCTCGAGGTAAGTATAACTACTGTGGGAGCAGCTCTGTTGCTTTACCACTTTGCGTTTGTTGTTAGTTGTCCCTTGTCTGACACAGTATGTTTCGGCGATTATATGCTAAACTAACTTCAAGGGCTGCGATTGCCGGGAATGGGGCGGAAATGGTCCCCCAATAATTTGGTTGGTAACGAACCACCTTACACCCCCTACCCAATATCTGGTCAACGATCATAACATTTGCTAATATTGAGAGTGTGAAACATATAGTCCCCTCCAATAAATTGGTTTAAGGGGACAAAATATCTATGATATTAGTGCTAGTTATTGCTGATGTGTATGTGTGTGTGCGTGTGTGTGTGAATATTATACTTTGCGATGACTTACAAGTCAGGAAAAACGATTTTTCCCCTGCGCACTTCGCGAGCATACCATTCAGGGCGCATGTTCGGTGATCGATAAAACAGTCGTAGACACATGTACATTTCCTTTATAATTTGGTTGGGAACATAATAGCAAGTTTGTCCTATCTTTCTTTAGAAGTGGTTAAGTGCAGCAATATTTGCTAAAATTAATGAATGTGAGACATAGGCCCCTCGAATAATTTGGTTAGCCAGGCGAGGACGGCGTATCTTTACTATATTGGCAAAATCCGCAATATTTCCTTATATTTGCATGTAAGCCCATCAGGCGATGCCTAGTATTTTGGTTCAGAGGGACGGAATGCATATCAAACCTCTCAATATTTCGTCAACTATAGTAGTATGTATGGCTCTCTTGACCATGAAAGACAAATTTTTCGGAGCCCTTCGGGCACATATTGAAACATATAGATGTTTGCTGGTTACAGAGACCCTTAAACTCACAAGGGCAGAACTTACATTTACCTACATATTCAGGGTATTCAAGCTAACACACTTAACTGGGATATCTCCACGCAACCATTGAAGTTGTCCAGTTCCCTTTAAACAGGAAGCTGCTATTTGTCAAAAGCAACTCTCTGCTTTAAACAATCTCATCCAGTGGCGTACGCAGGATTTGTCTAAAGGGGGGCCATGCAGTTCCGAATTTTCCGAAGACTTTTTTTTTTCTTTTGCTTTTCTTTTGCTTTTTTGCACTTCATTCCTTGAAGACCGACTCCGTTGACATACTAATTGTGTGATCCGAATTCTCGCAGACCTTTTTTTTAATCTTTTTTTTTTTTTTTTTTTGCTTTTTTGCACTTTAGATGCTGTTCATGTCGAGGATTTTTGAAAATTTAGGTGTCCTTACATGCAATGTGGTGCCAAATATGCTACATTTTGAAGTAGAGTTTGTGTTAAAAAATTTACGTATTTTTAGGAACTAAAAATAAAAAAAATTGACATCCGTGAGGGGGGAATGGCCCAATGTCCCCCCCCCCCTTGCGTACGCCAGTGATCTCATCTATCAGTCTATAGGGGCACGAACGGTAATCTTGTCAAAAGCTTGGCCAGATTTGATTCAACATTTACTATATTTGGTTATAAATGAAAGACCTCAGTTCATTTTTAACCGTATATAGTGGATCAGTTGAACTGATTTCTGTTCATTCCCCTGATGATACGATTGTTTCCAACGTTTAATAGCAGGTATTTAGATGAATGTTTGCTCAGAAAAACGGTATCATCAACTATTGAGTGGATATGGTGATATTCAAATGTTTTTGTTTTTGTTTATCTCCGTGCTTCCAATCCTTGTCATTGATACATTGTGTAAAACTGAATGACAGTACATCCACAGTAAGGTCCAAAGGGAGACCTAAATTTTGTGGCCCATCTCCACAATCCCCCCCCCCCCCTTCCGACCCCAAATGGACCTAGGTCGCTTTGGCAATGCATTTTCAGCGCACTTTGCGGTCTAGTTGCAGATGCCTCATAGCAATACTGGGGAAAGCGTCAGTAATAAAAGTTCCGAAAGTTAATTTTAAGGTTTATGGAACCCTCTTTTAATGTCTTCGTCCAGGCAGTTTTGTAGCCTTTTTGGGGTTTGCATTCTTTTTTTCTTTTCTTTTTTTCTTTTTTTTTTTTTTTGCTTTATTTGGTTAAACTTTGATATGATGTAGAGTAGACATCAGCCAATCAGAAAAGTATGTGCTCCATTTTTTTTTCATGTGTAAAGAGGGTAGCCAGCCACTTCAAAATGGCGGCCATTATGATCATTTTGGCTGATTTAGCACAAAAAAGACTCTTTTATTCCCAGTAAATGTAGGGTCTAAAACTTTTTTAAGAGTAAAAGTGGCAAAATCAACAGTCTGTCCCGGAATACCCTAAAAGATTTTCCCAAAACATTGATCGATTGTTTGTAGTGACCTGTCGAATATGGCCCTTTTTTGCCGAAAACGGCAATTTTTGGCAATTTTAGCAAGTGGGGCCATTTTTAAGTACCAGATTCTCTAAAATTATGTATCCCCACGACCTTACCTTTTGCTTATGGGTAGCTCCATAACCAGGTAAGACGTGAGAAAAATGTCGACTCCCAAATTCAAGCACACATGAAATAAGTTGCACTGAAAATTCGGAATTTCTTTGTTTTGCGTTGAAAATTTTGGCATCTGGGATCATTTTTAGCGAAAAATATGGGTTTAAGTGCATCGTGTGTGCCACAAGATGCTCCTGTCTTCATGGAATCTGCAGCCTTATGCCTCAGTAGTACAAAGAAGGAATTTCGAAATGGACATGAAATTACTGACACCCAAATATCGCGATTTCTTCATTTTTCCGAGGAAAATATGGGTTTGGGCGCATTTTTGAGCAGTCGTTTCTCTATAAGTATCATACAAGATTCTCTCACTTCAAGAAATGGGCAGCTTAGTGAGAGACAGCTCCCTGCTCAAATCAAGCGGCTGGTGGATATTAAACTGCATGGTAAAGTGGCTGTCACTGACTCCTGAACGCACATCCAATGTTACTTGCGACTAAGATAAAGAAGGATTTGTGCTCTTTCAGCTCCACTTACGAGAAATTTCTTTACTAGCGTTACATAGACATATAGGCTACGTTAACGTTTCCATAAACGTTTACGTATCCAGTCTATGTATACTTTTACAGATACAAATGCGTACAGGTATACATGTAGATTTAAACATGTATGTATATGTTCACATTTACAAATGGATCATTTTAGGTTCCCGACCCACGTATTCCTCCCCAAAATGTACAACACATATCACCGCTGTTGTCTAACGTGGTTGCATCATGGCATTCTACTTGGAAGGTCTCGCACATCTCATAGTTTGAACCGTACCGATAAAGAAAAGACAGTTTAAGAACCCGAACTACTAAGTTTGTGAAGGTGGCGCCAGTGTGAAATCGGACCTAAAATAGTTTGGATGAGGGTCGAACTACTTCTAAATATTTGGTCAAAACATTAATATTTTGTGAGTAATTCTTAATGGGAGACTTCTTTGCAATGAATTAATTGATCATTAAACTACCACTTTTTGGGCAACCGAAGCCTTAGGTTTGTCACATGTTCGCCCTACACTAAGGCAATCAATGACACATGTGCACGTACACAAACACATAATATTCGTAGGTCTAGTGGAAGAGGATATTTCTTCAGCCGGGTACACACAGGGAGAAAAATAGCGGGGAAGAGTGGGCCGTGGCCCCAAAACAAAACACGGGACGACGCCACAATTTTGCCTGACCCGCATTTATAATAGTTATTACCAAATCGTCGATATTAGTGATAATAGTAATGTAACAGATAACCTTTTCAGCGTAAAATGGAGTAAAATATTACTAAGATGTATTTAAAATGCCGCTTTTTGGCAGTTCCAGTGCATCAATCGAACAACACCGTATTTGAACAAACGCTGTTTTACAGAGAATTGATGGAATTTTCTTTCGTCTACCTTGGCTCAGTTATGCCGTTTGTATTAGTTGAAAAAGTCGGCTAACGGGTAACATGATTAATATTTCATGTTTAAATTTACTTAGATAAAAACTCAAACATAAAAGTTGTTTTACTTTCACATGAATGAGGTACTCTTGAATCTTTGACCTCGAGTGAGCTGGTCGAAGCTGCTTTCTGTTCTTTTGTTGACTGTATATCGATCTGGTTACCTTTATGAAGAAGCCGATGTTTATGAGAAGGTAGATTCCACCTGGAGCGCCGAATGCGTAAATATTAGCGTTAGGACCACCAATCCAACAGGAGGTTCCGTATCCGTATTCAAAGTAGATAAGATTGACAGACTTCAGAACAAGTATGCCGATACAGAAAACTAACGGCAATGTGAAACACAGTGCGATGTATTTCAAGATTATTTTGGTTGGAAGTGCTCTTTCTCTCTGGTGGTAACTTTTTAGGTTAAAGGTTCTCACAAGTCTAAAACCAACCAAAGTGGTGGTATTGAAAGTGGCCAACCAGAAAAAATGACCGCATGCTGCTAAGATGGCACAAATTAATGAGGAAGTGTCTGGTATTCGACAAACCAACAAACAGCTATGTGCGCAGATTAAATTCACAAACAGAGTCATGACAGGAATGCTCCCAGCTTGTTTCCTCAAAGTGGGAAATACTAGGTAGGTTATCAAGCATATCCCGAGAGACATTATCGACAAAGTTATACCTATAGTGCTGAAAATGCTTTGCAATATCAAAGACGGGAAAAACGCCACCACTTTCGTTACATTTTCTTTTTGGTTAAATATATTGCAAACAGTTATCTCTCCGACACTAGTATATCTATACATATGACTTGTCAACCGTATACTTTCGTTTAACGTATAAACCAATTCCTCGGAGTCCCTTCCGACTGGCCGAAAGAGGGCGGCGTTCATTTTGACGACAGGGCAGTTAAGCAAGTCATCCGACGAAGGTGTGCAACGTTGAAGTAGAAACAACTCCTCGACCTTTTGGGTGTCAAATCTTTGATAGGAATATTTGAATTTTAGTTTTCCCCTGATCAAGCTTTCAAGCGACAACCTTTTTATACCACTGTCCCATCTGGACTCTTTGTCATATTCTGTGGTGTGAATACATTCACGTTCTGTTTGGGGGCAAAACCCTATAATTGTGAATTTTCTCACCAACTTGCAGTTTTCCATCAGAACATTTTCACAAAAACTGATATTTCCGACAGAGTTCATCTTCTCAAAAGCTTTAATGAGAGAAGGGGTGGTCATTTGAAGACAAAGTATACTACTCCGTGAAGTTTGGAAACAGTCTGTGGCTGTTACATTTTTGCCCCTAGGATTAAATAGCGGATGGTTGTAAATCGAGCTTCCGACTGCTTTGATACGTTTGCAGGTCAAGTTTAACTCAGAATCAAACACGATGGTTACATTAAGACTAAATAAATCACACCTCTTGGTGGAATTCTTGTCTTTAATTCTGGTGCATACTTCATTCTTCAACTCAAAACCATCCCAACATCTCAATTCGATACACTCTGAGCGAAACGGATCGTAAACAAAACCATCTTCGCACGTAACGGTATCGGTTTCAAACCGGTTACGGAAGTTGAACGTAATGGATAGTGACGGTATTGAGGGCAAATAATCAAGCCTGTCGACTTTTCTTGTAACGCAAATGTCAACTAGATGAAATTGTTGTCTTTCTGGAGAAGAACATTGAAAACAAAATCTATTTTTGAATTTACGTCCATAAACCTCCATGGGGGCTAGTATTTTGGAACAGTTATAAACCAGGTATTCATCCGTGACGTCATTATGACAAATATTGATTGTCTCATCGGGTGTTTTATGACATGGAATAGAAGTCAGCACAGACTTCTCTAGCTCGTTTCTAGGAGGACGTAGCCACATTTCTGAACACTCTTGGTTGAAAAAGTCTATCTTCTCCGCAAAGCTTAATAAAGAAAAATTCAGATGGAAAGGACAGTTTGCCCAAATCTCCCACGGGATGACACTCCCTACAGATACATAGTGACAAACAGCACAAAACACATTTCTGAAAGTTATTCCCTCTTCAGATAAAACAGGGATATCGGTTAGCTGAAGACGATTATTCGACTGATTTAAATGTGTATTAGTCGACGCAGATTGACACAAGTTGAGTCCTTGCCACGATGAAGGGCATTTATCAACCATCCAACAGGTATGATGATTCAGGTAGCTATCTCCAACGCAATGCAAAAATTCTTCATAAGGGCCAATTAAATCCCGAAACGACAACAGTTGGAAGTTAGAGAAACTTCGACATCTGCTAGAGAATTCATCTGCGTCCAAGCAACAATCACCAAAAACACTGCAAGCAGGATGGCATGAACATGGTGAGGAAGCATTTGTATAGGTTCCACAATGTCTAGGGCAGAGGAAGTCGTCGAATGAACAATATTCCACTGAGAGTTGATCTGAAATTGAAGAGAAATAAGGAATGTAGGAAATACGGACAAATTATCCTACCATTTTATCAGCATAATATCCATGGAGGTAAACAAGATTTTTCAAGGGGGGATGTTTGACTGGATTCTTGCGTCGGAGAGCGAGGGCGTAGGAGGGCCGGAGCGTCGGAGACGTGAAGTTTCAAGTGCTAGAGATGCCCTCCAAGCTAGGAAATCGTTAGCTTCAAATGACTAGACACAAATTCAAGTGGGTATAGGGTGATGGCGGATACTGCAGGGGGTTCAGCAGACGGGCAGCCCCTCTTGGCATTTAAAACATCTTGACCGACAAATGTTTCTAAACATTTCCTTTTTATAACATCGCCATCCTTAAAAATTTTTCCACGCGTTTATCGCTCTTACCCCTCTAACCCTGGTCAACCAATCAGTTTCCCGCTTCCTCCCAATCCCCCATCATATTGAAAAAATCCTGGATATGTCACTGCTAGGGACTTGTTAGAATGGGAGTTTGCTCCACCAGGCCCCACCCCCTGGGTGCTTATTTGACATCCGGTCAAGACTATACATAGTCTTCTCGTTGTCGTACATGTAACTATACTAACTCCTTTATTTCAGCAAACAGAATTTCCTGGTGCTCTGTAATTGATATATTTGGCCACTCTGTAGTAACGACGGAAGGCTCACAGTTTTTAGGGAATGAGCGTAGCCTTAAATCCCAAAACGAGGACCTCTATTTCCTATAGGGTTCGGTGATCGTTCGTAGACCAGAACATTAATTTAGGCTCTTCCGGTGCTGATATAGAATAGTGCAGGTAGTTCGAATGACTGGAGTCTCCCTTTACATTTATAGAACCAATCAAATACGAGTTAAACATTTAACTGATCTAATTCAAGAATGATAAACTAACTCCTTTGTTTAAATGTTTTAAGCCATCATGTACATGCATGCAAGGTATATAGTCATTATCTGACGTAAAATAAAACCTAAGGTAAAACATGGCAAACTTAACCAATCTTCACAGGTTTATATTGAGTTAAGAGCACGGATTTTCATACATGGACACAGGATCACGTGACCAATACGGTCGCCACCGTTCGAATTGCAGGGCTTACTACAATTTGCCCAATTTGACGATGAATCTACAACATTTCGAACAAAATACAAACATCAGTGGAAGAACAATGTCACAATCCTTCATTCTTTTTGCTGAATTTGACCTGAGTTTGCATTCTTTCTAAAATATTACAA
>WURT03148207.1:0-11047 GCA_009936505.3 Holothuria glaberrima
AGCCTTCTTAAGATCTAAATATAAACCCAGTACATTTTTACCATTATCAAGTTGTGATCGAATAGAGTTAACTGTTTGTAGTAAAGCAAAATTCGTAGAATGACCCTCCCTAAAACCAAATAAAAAAGATAAGGAAGAAAAAAAAAGATAAGGATGTGGGTCAGAGGAGTTCGAGTGCCGCAAGTTCCTAAAAGCGAAAAACTGATTTAATGATTATATTTCATCTTACAGAGCTATGAAAAGAGCGAGATCATATATATATTATAAAATGTCGCAAACACATTGTTAGTACTGAAATTAAAGTTACAGAAATTTTAAGTCAGTAACCAATCAACAATCGTTCAACACGATACGTTTTTCGTACAGTCACCTCACGTCACAATTAAATTTGTGGGGTATACTTTGCTACAAGCTTTGTTACTGCAAACAGGTCTATAAAACCCACTCCGAAATGCACCACTACATAAATAGATGACACCATGCACGTGTCATATAATTGTCAACAACAAAGGCACACGAAATTAGTCTTAGCTAGCTATGGCTGAGCAAGCAATATACGTTACAGTCTGTCACGCGCCCGTAGACCCCATCAGAAGAGCAAACTTGGAAGGAGTCAATTAGTGACTTTATACTACACAATTTAATTTCCTTCTTGGGTGAGGACGTTTTGTTCACGTCGAATGCTACCTTTTCTCAAAACCTAAAAGCAATTTAGGGGCCGCACAGACAGGGCCTGGGAGCCGCATGCGGCCCAAAGGGCCGCGTTTGAGAATCACTGGTTTAGGTCTATAAGTTAATTAATGCCTAGTTGCAAAGCCATAAGTAGTTTGACTGAACTCTAACGCCCTCTAATAGAAAGAGGTGATTTTGCATGACAGCGATTTAAATTTGAACAAATTGTTGGACTACCGTATTCTTCTGCAGAATTTTATTTATTAAAGTTGTCATAACATGAATAATTAATAGCTGGAGTCCTTACAGGAATGTAGCCTGTATGGTAAGAGGTATTCGATAGAAGCCTCCTGGAGATACATACTGTTAGATTTCTTTCAACACAGCCTGGTTCCCTTTCGTACGAATTACTTTTAACTCACTTGCAGATATACTTAGGCTACTCCAATTGAGTACGTCTGCTTTCCTGCACTTTTTGTGGTAAAAATACCAATGAAAGGTGTGCAGTGATCAAAAATTTCCGTCGTTGAGCAAACAAAGTAAAAGAGGACTATTTTCAAAATGCTCCCTTAAAAGCAATTTTTACGAATCTGTCTCTAACGCTTCTCCCTCCCCCCCCCCCCCCCCCCCCAAGGAAGTAGAAGTAAAAGAGTAAAGGTAAAGTGTCATAACTTTTTGTACAGTTTCGACGAACTCACCCTCCATACTTACAGCTTAAGACGATTCTAGACAATATATCACACAGTTTAGCAGTTAAGTAACAGTAGGTAGTAGTACTTCCAATATTTTAACAAAGGACAATAGCTGTCTGGCTTGGAAATACACGGAGAACCTTATCTAGTATGGAAACTTGGTACAGTGGCCGTTTTGTTCGGTTTGTGAAAGAGATTATTATCATTTTACACTTTACGAACAATATACCGATAAATGGTGGGAACTGTTGAACCTTATAAAAGTGGAAACAGTTAATGTATGAAGATTCATTCGGTCAGTTATCAAACCTCGTCCAAAACGATATGGTATCAGGAGTACAGACGTCTGTCAAAAGTGTTGACACTGGAAAGTAATTAGTCATCGTTGTTCACAGTCTTTTATTACGACTTTTTACAGTTGCTTGCTTCTTACCGAGTAAATATTTGTACAACAAAAAGGCATCTGGTTCAAAGTACTGAGCTACTTCCAATGACATCCATGTGTATAGCACATCTACTAAGCATCCCAATGGAAAGGAAATTGTTTGGAAATTGTTTGAAAGGACTGAAAGCAGCTTCGATGATGACTTAGAAGTTACTTAAATTTTGTATTTCTCATTAATACATTGCCAGTTTTGTAGATTCATTACGAGAGCCTAACGATAGTAACTGTAGCACTCTAAGCTAGATGTATTAAATTATTGTGTATTTTTTAATGAAAATAACCTTAGTCATCTTCTTAAGCCTTTAAAACTGTAGAATGATACGGTAAATTATCAATTCATGGTCCTCACCATAACCAGTCATAACTGTACTTCACTTGCCGAAATGAAAATAGAGCGAAAACGGGCAAACTCAGTTAACCAGTTCACCATGAATCGACATTGAATCTGATTAAATTTGAATAGGTATACCCCGATCTTCCATGGCTAGGCACTGTAAGCCTGATGTGCCATAACTAGGTAAACCCGATACACCATGACTCCATGTGTCATTACTCTCTCCACCCAGTATGCCATGACTCAGGAAATCAGATTATGCCTTGGTAAATCAGATTTCTAGTATTTTGGTCCATCTCAGAATCAAATGCAATCAGAAAACCCCTACTTCTTTATTCAACTAATCGAATTGAATTTGGTTAAAATACCATAAATTTGAAATTTTAAACTTTTTTCGAGAGTTAAACTAGTTAAGCCTTGCAGAAAGCCATTCTTTTTTCAGTTAAAAGGCCCATTTTTGTCAGCTCCTTTGTTAGTTGTAACTACAGTCGTTTTCGCCAGAGTAGGCCTACCATACGAAATAAGTGATGCTGGCGTTGCATGTTAACAACATGTTATAATATTCATAAAATATTGGAATATTTTAGTTCTGCTAACCTGGCGCAGGATTGTATGTAATAACAGAGGCAGAGCTCCCAGGCTGGTCAGTTAAGTTGTCCTTTTTGGGGACTTATGGTGTCCTTAAGGGAAGTAGCTCCTTACTCCTTAGTGGAGCAGAACTCCTTCGGGAGTAATGTTTACTTTCGTCCCTTGGCTCTTCTCCAGAGAGTCGAGGGGACTTTTGAAAAAGTAGTTCTGCTGGCATTTAACAGATATCTGAAATGAAAACGTAAATTTTTCACTTTACTCATTCTTCAAAATGGGTGACTACATTAACTCATACCACCTACACATAGGTATATTTTCATCAAATAAACCCAGATTTAAATAATGCGGTGTGATTATGCAATTAGACATTATACAATGATGTCACGTGACGCCTGCTAGAGGGCAAACAATGAGGCTAGCTATATAATTAGGTACATCACTTTCATGGCCGTACGCAGAGTGGCGGCAGCAGGCAGTTGTCCCCCAGAAATTTTTGAAGCAAACTTTGTCCCATCGATCTGTGTTAATTCCCGACATTTCAAAAAGATTGTTTAGATGCAACTTGGTAAAGGCCCGGAAAGCTCCATTATCGCCAATATGGTCAGGCGCGTAGCAAAGAGGGGGCAGAGTTCCTCTCCTTGAGGATATTTTTCTTATTTTTTCCCATATCGCTATAAAGTCTAGGAAATGCGAAGTCTAAGGAAAGTTACTTTTTCCCTGTCTGCCTGTGCTTTGCGCGCACTCATTCTGAGCAGTGGTTCTCCGCCATTCTTCCTTTCTCTAGGACAATTTGGGTAACATTAGTGTTCCAAAGCTCCGAAGAACCCTCAAAATAATCCATGCTCCCTCCTTCCTCAAGCCCTCTGCATCATCAATTCAGGCCGGCTGTTAGTCATACGGAGTAAAGCAAGGTGCTAACTGCTTCTGCATGACTTGGAAATAGTAAAAATTCGCTGAGGAAACTTACGATTTTCTGCGATATGATGGGCTTCACGATTTTTACGATGTGGGAGTTGCACACTATACGATTCCTGAGACGATTACTAGCGGCACATGACGATTTGAGAGGGCCCGATGATCTGCATGGTTATGATATATATTTTACGGCTTTGTTTGTTAATTCAAGATGGATGACATTAACAATGTTCCTGAGAATGAAACCCCCGATGACGCAACGTGCATGTAGATCCATTGCAGGGGCAGTGAGCTGCTACTGCTGAAATAATCCTACTTGTGCGTAGCTGCAGTAGAATTAGAGAGAAGAGGCAGCGTCGACGTTGTTTGATCATGCCATGGTTTTTGTGTCGCCAAGTTTTCGGCCGATATGAAAGCTTGATGAGTGAAATCACCGAAGAAGACATTCGAGGACATGTGGGTTTCCAATGAGTGCTCTCTGGTCGAGAAAACATCAACCCAAACTGCCAAATGAGGCCTTCCGTCCCAGCAACCTAATGCGGTTAGCTCTAACACTAAGATAACTTAGTATGTTATTATGGGCACATTTTAAAGTTATTACAAGTATAACACTCTACTATATCAAACAATATAAGCATACTAGTAGATTACGTGGGGAGCAAAGGGCGCTTGCCCCTCACTTTTTTCGGGTCTTTAAAAAATAATATAAATAATACAAAATGGAAACGACACCAAAGAAATTATAAGAGAATTTTCAACATACTATTATATTTAAATTTTGCGATGTTAAATGAAGGGAAACATTAATATCAAACACCATAATAATGCTAGGATTTTTTTTTCTCTGTGGGCTTTGACCACACCTAGACTGTCAGAGAAAACTGACTACTACAATTCAAAATTTTGTCTGGCACGGTAAAGTTTGTTTCAAAACATGTTACTACGAGCCACACTATTGTGACTTGGAGCTCTGAAATAAGGGTCAATAATAGTGCTAATGTACGTCATTAAATGCATCATTGTCCTTGCAAACAATTTCCCCAAACCTTACCATATATAGGGAATCGCAATTCTCGATAAATTTCTCGGTGTGCTTCTAATATAAATTGATGTCTCATTAGTACTGCTATACTGTTGTGCGTAGGGAAACTTTGGTGAAGTTGCCTTGTTATTACCTCCTGTAGGACAGCTTGAGAAAATCACTATTTTAAAAACCCTTGCAACCCCTCTCTTCACTTTCCTCACCAACTACCACCACTCTCAGCAAATTGACCTATTGTTACTATCCAAAAATCATCATAAGAAAAAGATTTCATTAGCATTTCAAACTATATTTGGGGAATCAGGTTTTTATAAAGAAATGGTCCAGAATGACCACAAAAGCCGTCAGATTTTAGAATTACTTGGGGAGAACCATCAGTCCCCAGGATCCGGCTTCGCACCCTCGGCGTTGGCAGTTAAAGGCTTCGCCGGCCACAACTTCTCAAGATGCAGTCTCCAATGAAAATTACTTCCTTGGCATTTTAACTGCAGATGCCCTTGCTACGTCCATGTAAAAGCTACCCATAAAACATTTTTGGATTTATTTTTTCAAGTAAATATATACTCTAAAACCTTCAAAATTGACACTTCGTTATTTTTCACACTAATAAAAAGTTGAGGGGAGCGTGTCCCAGACAATCGACAAAAATGAACATGAAAGAAAGAACCATAGACCTAGGTTTCTTTATCCTGCCCCAAGATAAAACAAGTACCTAGGGGAAGTAGGAATTTTTGTATGTAACGACACTACTTTATTCAAAACTTAAAAATACAATAGGCAACAATTAAGTGACTCAAATGCTGTCTCTGTCTCTGTTTTCTTCGGCGCGCTTCGAGCGCAGTCGAACCCGTGTTAAATATTGTTTCGAGATTCGTGGTTATTTGCTAGAAAAATTCGCTTGTAGGCACTTTGAAGTTAAGATCCCTCATTCTTAAAATTACTGTTCTAAATCCCAGGAAACCTTTAAAGTAATTCATTCTCCACTCCTTCCTCAAGCTTTCTGCTTTATCAATCCCCACCGATTGGTGGCCAAAGGGAGTAAAAATATAATTGAAAAAGTCAAACTGTGATTTCTGTGGTCCGTTCAGTGCCCACCTTGGGTCATCTGAATTTGAAGCAAAAATGCTTCAACTTCATATACCTACAATTTCGTAAATAACGCAGAGCTTCCATCTCGATCAGCTGCAACATTATAAGTTTTCAACAGAGGCTACAAATCCCCGCACAAGATTTTCAAACTTGCCAGATTGTTGAAAAAGGCACAATTCCACTGTCTAATGCAAACACTGCAGTCCAGTATAACTTTCACAAGAATTAGATGGAAAAAATGTAGGATAGCTATCTAGAAATCTGTATGGAATGTCAGGTTTTCAGACTATAGAGCTTCGGGTGCTTCGTTTACATTGATTGTCACAAGTTATGCCGGTTACCAATTCTCAATACACCGTTGGCACCTATCTTAAGACTATAACTGAAAGTCAAATTTTCATTTTTGTGGTCTGTTTAGTGCTCATCGTGTATCATTCTAATGCCAACAATTTTGTAAATATCCCAGCGCTTCCGGGGGCCCCACGTTGTTAGTATCTGGGGTCACTTGTTAGTGGAAAGATAGGAAGCAAATAATAGGCTATTATTTCACAGTGGACACCAAATTGTCCCAGCTCTGAGACCATGGAGCTGGTTATCATTCAGCGTAATTTACAGGCGTGTAGCAAGTATATTGTAGGATAGTTAGTTAAATGAGATTTAACGGCCCAGTTTCCAACCAATTGGTTCAAGTCGAGCCGGCCACGGCCTTTTTTCCAGTTGTGGTTCACTGGCTTGTTTTCCCTAACTCCATTGCTTATGCGGAGCATCACGCACAACGGCAGAAGGTTATTGTCATTAGGAGGGGTTTCATATTGAATGACCCAAAAAGTCGGGGAGGAAGAGAACTCCCGGAGGGCGTGGGGTCAGGGGCATATCATAGTATCTAAGGGCAACTTCCTGTGGAAGGCCAGGGCGGCGCTGGAACTCCTGGGGTGTACAAAAAATGTGGGCCAATGCCCACAATTTTGAATGGCAATGAATGACATTGAGTACGTGCTAAACAGAACACAAATATCTCAATTTGTCCGTTTTGTATATAAGCTTGTATAGGGAATAACAGACAATCTGTTTTACAATGCATGCTTGTCCTCTTCTTCTTTTCTTGTCATATTCTTTCTCCTCTTTATCCTTTCATTAACTTTGCTTTTAAGCCTTTTCAGTAGAGTCAGTATGAGGGGGCATTTTAATCCATTCAGACCTTGAAAGGCAGTTGTTTTACGAAGCTAAGCGACCACAAATGTGGGAGACGTCGATGATCTTTAAATAACAACTTTATGTAGTGTGGCTTACCAATTGAACAATTTAGAACAAATTTGGTTTCGATTTGAAAGGCCGGTTTAGACTGGAAATCTGTAGATTGCTCTCATATGAGATCCCACCTTGCTTTGACCTGGCAGGGGATTGAACCACAAACCTCCCGGCTATTAAGCTTTTCAGCTTCAAATGCACCGTCTTTGTCCACTTGGTCACAGCAAGGGTAGAAACATTTAACGCTAAAGCCTTCAAGGGGAAATTCTCTCTCCCCCCCCCCTCCCCACCGCAGATACGTTCCTGATAAAAATGCATAATAAGCATTTTAGGGAAGCTCTAAAAAAATTTGCAGTGTGAAGGGTGAGTTCAAAATGTAAGATAGCCATATGAAAACGAGTCATCCACCTGTCCAACCCGCCCATACTCAGTTTAAAACACAGTACCTCACATGTCCAGTGATCTTGAAACAACATTTCCTGAAAATTAGTATCTTACCAACGTAACATGCCATTGAGATGCGGTTTTCATTGTTGACTACAGAAATTGTTTTTACATATTTTTAAACCATCACAAGGGGTATTTTTTACCAACCAAATACAAACCGCAAGACTAGATAACGACTGAAGGAGGATGCGTTACTGTTGTAAATGTATACTTGTCATAGAGACGTATAGGATGAGCTGAGCAATGGTTCGATCAATTAATAAAACACCAACAGCATTTTGATCTTTGTTTACAGGTAACAAGTTATTCTTACAGGTAAGCAAATGCAGTAGTCATCACAAGAACCTTGACGACACGGCTTCTGTTTAAATTTAAACCGATATACGTCGTGTCACGTGTGGGAGTAACTAAAGAAATGTTCCTCAATTATCCAATCCAGACTGCAGACGAGATGGATTATTCTTCCCCAATACAGCTGACCCTCTAAGAAATTGGTGCAATCATTGTAGCCGTAGGCACTTCCATCGTTTAGAGTTGTTCTTTTACCGCTGGCAGCGGATGGGAAGGAAGTTACAATTTAAAGATGAACACTTCAAAGCCAAATTCTTTCCACGGATGCTAAATGAATCTAATTGTCCATGTGATTGCCAAAGCAAACTCTTGAAAGAACGTTAATGTTGAAAATTCTTCAGGCCAGTGTGTTGGCGTCAGGATTTGACCGACAGGGGGCAAGTTCCCCAACGAGGGGTTCAGCAACATGAGGCCCCGACAAAAGGTGACAGGTTGCCGGAAGGATGGCATGCATGGGAAAATTGTTGGCGCGCCGATAAGTTCTGGCCTTCATTTGAAAAAAAATGAAAATGTTGAAGGTATTTGCAGAAAATTTGAAAAGTTCTGGTTTTTATTGAGTGAATTTGAACATTTGTGGTTTTTAGTGAAGAAAAATTGAAGTTTTAGGTGTTTTGTTGGAGAAACTGTTGCCATTGAGACCATGTATCAAATAGTACAGGCGACTGGTAGCTGTAGGGGATTACATGTTTTATCGTACGCATTAGGCTCCCCGACGAAATTCGTAAATTTTACGGACTGGCCCGAGCTGCCCCACTCTTCCCCAATCTGCCGATACCCCTGGCCTGGGCATTTCATTTAAATGCTTTATAAAAACAATATGATGATTACCAAATGTTTTGTACCAAACCATTTTCTTTAAATTACGTTGTGTGTAGATCCTCCATTGTCTGCAACATTTGCCATTACTTGGAAATAATGGAAACTGAATTGTGTCCCGAAAGGTTGGTCGGGTGAGGTTAGTTGTGTAATAGGTGCTACTTCAAATAAGTGCACGCCAAGCAGGACGGATCGAATCAGTTTTGAAGAAGTCGGCTGTGGGAACTGGAATTGGTAAGCAGGGAGTGTCAATACCATTGCAAGGCGGTGTAGATCGATATGAGACCAAATAGTGTTTTAAGACTGTCTGACACAGTTGTAGAGACATGGGCGGCCACAGAATGATTTTTTTTTTTTTTTTTTTACAACTGTAATTTCTTCAACTGAAATGTGAATAGACATTAACTACTCCGGGCCGGGGCGGGGAGCAAACAACAGCTTCCCGATAGATAAGTTTCCTGGGAACCGTCTTGGAACCACGTGATAGGGTCCCAAATGCAACACTGAGTGAGAGTTCACCAAAGGCCACGTCCGGCTGCGTGTGTCATTGCAATGCTCGGAAGAATGGGTCCATGTTGTAACCTAACTTGAGCATTCTTCTTTATTTATTTGGAAATTTCTGAAAAACGTCCCCATTTGTCTAGGCAGAAAATACTCCGCCTCTATAATATAGCAGTCAGTTACTAATATCAACAGAGTCACCATCAGTTGCAACTTGGCAATGATTGTAAGGGAACGGCAATGATGATTTCGAAGCATTCTGAGAACGGAAAGATGAGTACGTCTACGTAACTCGGTATCTTTATACGATTATGACGACCATCCATGGAGTTGCAAATCTCATCATGCCTCTATGTATATTGTGACTCAATGAAATTTACTAGTATACTGAAGAAAAGAAAATGGCAAATATACTGAATTTTAGGCAATTGACTTTTGGCCTCGGACTTCTGTCTTATGATGCCCATGGACAAGTTTTAATGGTCAGGTATACATTAAGCAAGTTACGAAGTCTGAATTTGATAGGACTTACGATTTAGGAGGAATTTGCCAAACAGTTTTTGAAAAATTAAGGCCACTTTGATCTTTGACCTGTATTTGACATTTGACCTCCACTCTTGGCAACTACATTGATCATCCCATTTTTTACTTGCCATGTCTTACGGTTTAATCACATTCAGACAGATAATACAAAAACTCATTTTTTTTGTTACTTTGAACTTTGACGTCAGACCTTTGACATATCACGTCATCATGCAGTGCATGCATAAATTTTGATAGTAGGATGCCTACCCACTGAGTTTGAACTGGATCGCACTTGCAGTTTAGGAGGAGTTGGTGACACATTTTTTGGCTACACACTCAAACGCAAACACACTCACACTCTCAGGCCTGGGAACTGCTTCTAGAGTGACAGATCCTTGCTCAGATAGTGGAAAGTCTAGATGCTCACAATAGCTTCATATTTCTGATGAAGGTGAAGCACGACTTCTCATCTCCCTGTATATCACATGAGGTGAGATCGTTAAATCGCTCTTAAGATAAGGCGAAGTTTTGCCACTTCCCTACTGCAACTCAAAGAAGTGGCTGTAACTCGAAGGGCTGACAGGCACTTTTGGAACAGCGAGGTGCTGCTCAGATTCATTGGGTGTCAAGGACACACCGCCCCTAGTGGGACCCAAAAAAGTCCGAACAAAAACTTGCGAAAGGTTCCGGCTGATTTCTAAATGGCGGGGAAAACTTCTATGAAATCCCTAGCTGGTTCATAGTGACGTTGGGCACACATCAAACTCTTTACAACGTTGCAAGTTTATCATACCTGAACAACTGAATCACTGGGTACATCGGGCTAAGTTGCAAGGGGGGGGGGGGTTGAAGATAGGAAGTATTGAGGTGAGTAGGGACTTCCTGATAACGTTTGCACCAACTGAGGTAATATCCGAAGAAACGTCCCCTACCTTCTTTGGAAAAGAAGGTATAGTGACCGTGAATGAGACGTACCTCAGCATGGAAGTGCGTTCAGTCAGTCCCTGGCAAGTATTTCTCATATCCTTGTGACCAGGGTTCACCTTCTTTTAATGCACTAAACTTAAAACAATTTTGTCAATAACAACACTGCAATTGAGGCCTTATTGACGTAATACAGGTTAAAAATAGGATTCCCGTCAGTAGACCGTATATATATATATATATATATATATATATATATTATAAGTACAGTGACGTTGCGACTTATATATGAATGGGTGAACCAATGCTGTATTGAATAGTCGCATGAAGACCTTAGGTCTTCATTCCTCTAACATAGGCATAGCCTTATAATGTTAGAGGAAGGTCTTCATGCGACTATTCAATACAGCATTGGTTCACTCATATATATATATATATATATATATATATATATATAT
>WURT03148218.1:0-11046 GCA_009936505.3 Holothuria glaberrima
TACTTATTATTATTGTTATGTTACATGGAGCATACGTGGACTTTCTTATATTATATATATATATATATATATATATGATGATCATTATCAGTGAATTCAAATTTTTGGTTATATATATATATGTATATATATATATATATAATGAAAATATAATGTTCATTATCAGTGAATTCAAATTTTTGGTTAGGTGAAATAGGAGAGTATGCTGTCAACAAACCTCCTCAAGCCCTCAACCCCTGGCTACTTTACTGCCTTCCATCTGGGGCAATTTTCAAGCAAAAATACCTGCTGGTGTCCTGCGTAGAGTCTGCAGAAACATTTTTGATTTTTCCTTTGCTTCATTGTGCATTATAAATAAGTATCCAAGGTTGGCAGAGACCAGTATAGGCCTCCTGGAAGCTTTGGATTAATTATACACAAAAAGAGGGTACCAACATGTTGCTAATTACGTGACATCCAAATGACACTACAAAGTACTTTTGCAACGATCGTATCTTATTAATTGTGAACCTGAACCCAGACGGAACATATTCCAGCAATGGGAAATGAGCGAAAGAGAGGGCGGATACATCACCTCCATGTAGTGGTAGGTATAGCAAAAAAGGTGGAGGACTAACAAGTGCAATTCAGAACGTTTTCTGTCGTAGGCTAAATGCATTGACACCCGCCATCTGCAAGAGGGCGCGCGAAGCGCGCGGTAAATATGCTTAGAAAATGTAAAATGGCAAAATACGGACTTCCAATCTTTCATATCGTGACAAAGTAGATTAGTCAAAGCTCCCATATTGATGCGAGGCCCCCACAGAGGTTGGAGATGTACCTTTTGAGAAAACTATTGAGATCAGAATAACGTCCTTCATCATTACTTGAATGGTCATGAGATGGTGTGCAGACGGTGGCGAGAAGCGCTCCGAAATTTTACATTAAATATAATTTCCATGAACGTGCATTCAGGCTCTTCATCGAGACACAGTCAATTGCCCAACAAGCCTGTCTGCCAACCAGAAAGTGAGTCTTCTACTTCGGAATTCGTAAAAAGTTTTCAACGCCTGCTGCTTTGCTTCTCCGGGAGTTGTTATCGGAAGGTATTGATAATAAGCACAGCATTGAGTTAAGGCTAAAATTTTGATAGTTTGAGAAGGATTTGCGAAAATTCTTACAGTTTGGGAACCATTTGTGATAGAAAATGATTGTATAGATCCAACACTCGGTCGAAAACACACCTCACCCTACCCCCTACAGAAATCTATGGCTTAAAAGCCTTTTGGACCTTTTTTAATCCGAAATCGATTGGGGGCACGCTCCCCCCCCCCCGTGCCGGCGCCACCGTGGTTCGACCATCCCGTGTGAGAACTCAGTTAAAGGGGCTCATTGAGTTGATATGGATTATTTTTGTGACGAGTTTGAAGGAAATCATTGCACGACAATGCTTCCAATTAGCCTCATTTCTCATGTTTCACTTCCTTAAGTTACCGAAAGTGTGAGAAATGGTAGTTCTTGTGGACAGGAGTTGCATATGATTACTATGTAACGGTAAAAAGTGTCTGGTCACAAATTTGTATGATTTTAATCATTCATTACCCTGTCATTGGCATTTCAGTTGTGAGTCAGAAGTGCAGAATTTCTTAGTTTGATCATTTACCATCAAGATGTGAGTAATTCTCAACAGGTGCGAAAAAATCATGAATTTTGTGGACCAACTCAATAAGCCCCTTTAAGGCCCAGCTGGCGGTGCCATTCTCTTGCGACAAAAGAACATTTTTGCATCCATGATTAACGTATAGGAGTAAGAAATATACATCCCAAACCTAGATCCAGCTTCCAACTGTCGAGCTAAACTCGAATCCACCACAACATGCTTGGATTATAAAGACTGAAATACTTGCTTGAAATCTGAAGGCTGAATATGGGGCACGACCATCATTGTCAACATACAGTATTTAGCAACTTAGAAATTCATATATAGGCCTACGACAATCTGTCGACTCGAAAACAGCTAGTGCAGCGTCCAGAGATGCCAAGGTCGGATGATTTTTTAGAGGGTGAAAATTTTTGACACTTCCCGTTTCCTATCTAAGCATTTCTTGGAGACCGACTCCCGTTGACATAGTTGTACGACGTGCCCGAATTTTCAAGGACCTTTTTCTTTTTCTTTTTTTTTTTTTTTTTTTGCACTTCAAACTTTGATTTCTTGCATTATTTTGGTTCAATGAAATGAATTTTACGCTAAAAAAGTATAATGCGGGAGATTCGGACAGTTAAGCGGGTGAGAGGGAGACGACCCGAAAATGCGGGTGACTTGGCAGGGCTGCACTTACCGGGGCGGAGGGGCGCTACAAGTACACAAGCTTTCATTTTCCTTTTCCTCATCTTTCCATTTTTTCTCATTCTTTGTCTTGCTATCTTTTTCTATATTTTTCTTTTTTCATCTACTTTCATTTTGCGCCCCATGGCCAATGTAGGGAGGGGTGGCTGCCTCTCCCTGCCCCCCCCCTTTGTTCCGCCACTGCATCCGGAGTAGATTCTTTCACCATGATCCAATAGAGCGGCCGCTGGGTATCCGGCCCACAGTTTGTGTTGTGTTTTTGTGTGAGCCTTCCAAAAATTTCGCGCGCTTTGGAATTTCACGATTCAGACTCAAAATAACACTACCATCAGTGAGCAACTCTTCTCTTGAAGTATCAAGTGATATTGTGCAAAATATGCCCTACCATGGCATGGGATAGTAAGGCTCCTTCATATCCCCTTCTCACCACCCCTCCACACAGGGGCTCTCACCAACCCTCGACATATGGGCTGTCAGAACTTGGGGTCGCTGGCATGGCCCGGCCGCCCCTGTTGGGAGAATTCTGTCGCCACCCATGGTTGGTTTACTTATTTTGGCTTTCAAAGGGTAATTTCTGCGACAATTAAGCCAAAATTTTCAGTACGCATTGCCCACTCTTCCTCAGTTCTGTTAAATATAGCTAAATAAAGTGCAAACCTTTTCCATCTTTTTCAAGAAACTTAATAAGTAGAATACATGGATTTATGTAAATGTCGGCAATTTCATCTCATTTCACTAAACGTAGTTAATGTTCTCTTGTGTCTGTCGTGCGGTACGGCTATAGACTCGAGGAGGGAAGTACAAAGTAAGTTGTGCCCGATAGGGCCCGACTGCCCGGACAATTTGCCTAAATAAGCTTAAAATAAGTACAGATTCTTTTTAGTGTAGGCTTTCCGAAAAGTTTTCGCGCGCTTTGCACGTTTTTTCACAGTTTAGATTCCGGGAAAAACATTAAATCAGAGCGGAACTATTTTCCTCTAGTCTATACAAATTTTATGCAATATATTCCCCGCAGTGCCATGGTATTAATGGCGTAGCCAGCGAGGGGAGGCGGAAGCCCCCAGTTGAAACTCTCGCCCCCACTTGCCCCTCCCCCCAAATGAAATTACAGACCGGGAAAAAATATTTTAATACACGCCAAATATGTATGTCTACAGGCTACATGATGATGTCTATTGCTGAACAAATCCACACAGGACTCTTATCTGCCGAGTACATCCAACTTCAGTATATTTAGCTCAAGAATGGCAACACCAAACTGAGGGTCTGAGCTCTGTTGACGGGCCAAGTGCTTCATCACTGGCCAAGTGGTGTATAATAAATAGCACTAGGCGTAGGAAATGTATGAACGTAGCCGTAGCTCTGCACACTCTCACATTTAAACAGCATGCGAAGTAGGCTATTTAGCATACAACAGTGTGACGTGAACGTCCTAGTAACAAATTGAGCATGTTTTCCAAAACAAAACAGGACCGCTTACATCAAAATGTTTGGACAATTATTAGACACTACGTGCAGGGACTCTCAGAATGAAGAGTTTCAAACATATTTATGACTGGAAGAGACCAATTACAGGGATCGCCGATCAAATTTTGAAGTGGGTGGGGTGGGGAGCTAATTCATCGAAGCGGCCCAATATGTTCAAGAAAATAGAAACCTTTTAGCAGCAAGTGTTTCACTATTTGCGTCCATCCTGCACTGCAAATCATCAAACATGTTTTATTTCTTGTAGGCTAATTCATAGCTGCCTTTTACAGGCTACAGGCTTAACTGCAATAAAAACCAAGTCCCGCATTTTCACTCACCAGGGGTGGCGTCAGGACTTGCCCGATGGGGGGGACCAGACTCCCTGACGGGGGGGGGCAGCGACTCGAAGCCCCGGCAGTCTCGATGCGGTTGAAGGGGTTGGTTAAGGGGGTCTTGAAGAAAACGTATACTATACCATGCCGTTGCGGGGCATATATTGCATAAAATTTGTATATAGTAGAGGAACATAGTTTCCTGCTGATTTAATGTTTTTCCCGGAATCTAAACTGTAATTTTGCAAAGCGCGCGAAGTGCGCGAAAAATTTTCGGGTAAACCTACACTAAAAAGAATTTTTACTTATTCTAAGCTATGTACGCCAATCGTCCAGGCATTTGGGCCCATAACTGTGTACTCCGCCTACATGTCACTTGGTAAGATGGACAAGACTTGTGCTACTAGCTTTGTTAAATGGAAATGTTGAATAAACAGGAGTGACTCCACAGCGCGCGTAGCTCGCCGAAAATTTTTGGGTTTTATTAGAGAAATTGTCCTCTTGAGAGCAAAAAACAGGTAAACAGTCGGAACAACTAGTCGCCGTCTTGGACTGCATACTTTATCGTATCGACTAAGACTTCCCGACGGAAACGTGAAAATTCCCCGACGGGGACCATGGCTCCCCCATCCCCTTGGCGCTACCCCTGTCACTTAGCCTGGCTGGCGGCAGTGAAAAATCAACAGACAGTAACCAGCATTTGAGGGTTGTGCAAGAACATGTAATTTAAAAGTGAAAAATGAAAATGTTTCAAAGTTAAGACATATTTCAACAAAGACCCTACCAGTACCAGGCTGGACGACAGTGTAGGCTTAGCCTACATGCATGTACCCTTAATTACTGCGCACTAGTATGGCTGTGCAATTTATTTTGTCACTAGCGCTTGGTGGTTGCAATTTGTGCTCGAAAAAAAGAAAAAAAAATAGAACAAACTAGAAGTTTCCTTTCTTCCCCATCTAATATAGTTGCTACAAACTTCAAAACAGAAGCATGTAAGGGAGGCTACGTTGGACTTGCCATGCAAGTCCTCACTTTCTAGTTGTGATGATGATGATGATATCGGTATGCATGTGCGTCGTATGATCACGTCGACGTACAAGTTAATGACCAAAGTTACTAAATGGCTGGTACACGCTTCCGTCAATTGCATATTTTGAACTGATTTAGTAGTCAAGCATGTTACCCATGTAAACAACATGGCTACTGGACACAGTCTTTCTGTTGTTACAAATTCTTGTGTTACTTTACCACGTAATCCTAGAACAAAACTCGCTGCAACTTTTGATGAAAGATTAGCAAGTGATGAAGAAAGCGCGGAAGAACGTTGGGGGTGGGGCAACGACTACGGTTCACTTAACTGGAGTAGCGGTGAGTCGCCAAGACAATCAACAAAAGCTCGGCCTAATGTTAAAAACAGCTACAATCAAACCAACGGTAGTCAGTTACGTGAGGCAAAGGGTGATGTATTATGGGGTGAACGTGAAGCAAGTTTGTTGGCTAGTTTTGAAAGTGATGATGTAGATCTAAGCAGCGAGGATTTCTTTACCAAGCTTCAGGAAGCAAGAAAAGCACACAGGGAAAGTTTAAAAACTCTGGAAACAGCATACAATGAAAAACTTCAAAGACAAACAAACTTGAACACCCACTCTAAACCGAGCTTAAATCATAGCAATGGTTTTAAACAACACACAATTATGGGTAGAGATACATTTTTAAGTGAGACTGAGAGGGGCCCAGTCAGTGTTGGAGATCATAGTTTTCATCATATAAATGATGAGCTCGAACAGTTTGCAAAAAGTCAACCTTCGTGGTCCGCATTGACACCTCCAGTTGACAAGGTAAGGGACATGTCCACGCGTAAACCTCCGTCAGGAAGACCAAAGCATGCTTGGCGAATGTCCTCTTCCTTAGCAAGCTCAACCCGGAGTTCACATACTTTTAAAAATGAGTGGAGTGATATCACATGGACCAGTGACAGTGACATGGAGTCAAATTCAAAGTTGTATGGTCAAGATGTGAAAACTGGGCAGAGTACTAATTCCACACTGTCACTTTCAAAGCAGCCCGATTCACCAGCTGTGATAGTCGATAATATGTGGGATAACTTCTCAGTGGATAGTTATGCACCACGGTCACGAAGAGACTCTCGAGCATCATCAAGAAGCACAGATAGCAAGAATCAAAAGAAAAAAACGGGGTGGACACCACATATCACCATTCCTAAACCTTTTCAAATGACAGTAAGAGATTCGGAAAAGGAACTCAAGATGTCTCGTGCCTCTCAGGAGATTGACGAGGAGATCAAAAGACGTCTTATTGAGGAAGAAATGGAATGCCAAAAACAATTTAAGGCAACACCTGTCCCAGCTACAACATTTATTCCTTTGTATGAGGACCTGAAGGAACAACAAACAGAACGATCACGTGAGATCCGATTGCAGAGCAAGCAAAGACTGAAGGAAGTACAGAAACCTTTCAGTTTTGTTAAAAGAGAAGAAAAGCAAAAGTCCTTGAAAAGTAAGGTTTCAAACCCATCAGCAAAACAATCCAGAATGCCCAAGTTTAAGGCAAGGGCAGTACCTAAAGCAGTTTTTGATCCAAGTGTAGATGAACGCATTTTAGAAGAGGAAGAATATCGAAAAATAAGAATCAAAATGCGAGCAGAGGAAATGCTGAGGTCATCATCACTTCCACCAAACATGGAATTAAAGGCAAAAGAATACTCTGACGGGGAGCAACGAAGAAAACTCATAAAAAAGAGGGAAAAGCATGCCTTCTTATCTGATGAACACAAATTTCATCCCCAAATTAATGGAACAATCCCAGACTATGATGAACTATACCATAAGTTCCAAGAGGAAATCAGACAAAAGAAGTCAGAAAAGGAACCAACTGTTGTAGAACCATTTAACCTTCGAACATCTCATATTCCTTCCAAGAGGGAAAAAATTCTAGCTGAACTGCAAGCAGAAGAAGATCGTCGTAAAGAAGAGCTGAGAGGACTTCATTCGAAGACTTTGAAATCCAGTAGGTCTCTCAGTACATCTATGGATGATGTCCTGCCAATAAAAACTACCTCTTCCTCTATATTAAGGTATTTATGATTAGTCCTTCCTATCTCATATATGTGTTCACATGTTTCAAGAAAACATTGCACAGTACTGGTACTCTGCTTGTTATAATTTCACTTTTATTCATCATGATAGCACATCTGAGAGTGTGTGCAAATCACTCTGTTCTAAAAAGTGTTATCATGATAAAGATGATGGTTGCTAACAAAATGGGATTGAAAGAAGTTTGAACACATTCCACTCAGCAATGTTCGTATGGGACTCCACCTGAGGCAGCCAGGATGTGGCATGAAATCCATTTCTCCTTCACAGAAAACCTTAAAGGAGAAGCTCATCCAGGGTTTCCATCAAGGGGGAGGGGATTTGTCCCCCTCCCCTTTCCAGAAGGTTAAAATCCCCCCTTTCATTTTCATAAAAAAAAAAAAAATTGTCAATATCTTGGTTTGTTCCTTAAGAAGAGGACACTTTTGCAGCAAAGTTTGGACTTACATAAATATATGGCCTTTATAACTCTTAAAATTGCACCTTATAGGGACCTTGAAGCAAGCTTTTGTACCCCCTAACCCACTTGTAACTTTGGCCAAGGACAGCATCGATTTGGACTTGGGGTTTAGCAGTAATAAATCCCCCCCCCTTTTTTTGAGTTTCTGGCAGAATCCCTGTCATCCCTTGCAAACACTGCTATTAAAGGCATTTTCCAGTGGCACTTCACACGAGTGTCATATGAAAGAGGAAAATTTTCCAGTTTGTGCCTTCCAAGTCCCGTAGCAGTACTCTTTTCATAACTCAAGATATCTCATATTAAAGAGGGCTTATTTTTCTCTAAAAATACCTCCGATATTCATCAAGGTCATAGATTGTTATGTAAAGTGGTCACATTACCTCAGATTCCTTTTGTTTTCCTTTATAATTGAATGTCCTGTTTGCCCTTGAAATTTGATACTGTTGGAATGTTTGAGTATGTTTCCATACATGTAGATTTAGAACAAATCTACACCATATGTAGGGCATAAACAAACAAAGTTGCTAAATTATCCCTACAGCAGCATTAATACTCATAAAGAAATGCAATTCTATGTCAAATTAATGTGCTGCGAAGACATCACAGATTTCCCATAATGCACTTCATCTTGAGAAAAAATTGCATTTCTTTGAAAATTTGTATCTTCTAAATACTGCAAGCTATTGAGATGCAATTTTCCCCTCCTAAAAGAGAAAAATTTCCTGCATTTCTTGAACTTACTGAATTTTGTCGCTGGAAAATCCCTTTAAAAATGAAGGTCTCTGGGAGAGTAAAACGTACAAATCTCTTTGCCATTGTCTGACAGTGTAAATCAGTAAGATACAAATATTACCCTTTACAGTATCTAGACCTGGTTGTAACTTTCAGTATTTGGTGCATTCCTACAGGAAGAGCATGACTGATAAAACGCTGCAAGAGAGGACAGAATCTGAAAAACGTCAAGCAGAGATGGAGAGACAGAAGAAGATGAGGCAGAAGCAACTGCAGCAGTCTGTTATTAGAAAGTCATTGGCTAATGACACATCGCAAAGCCTAGAAGCAACATCGAGGGAAAAAATTAAACAATTCAGGTACACTACTACCTAGTGCCCCCTGGAAATGTCATTACCAATGCCAATTTTGGAAGAAAGATAGTTGAAGCTGCATGAATTAATTGAAAAACAGCTTCTCACTGGGGGAGAGGGTCTTTGAAAGGAATCAGGGCTACCCTGAATCTCCCAGTATTTTTTTTTTTTGTTAATTATGACATGAAAGAAAGTTATGAAATTCATGCTCAGATTTTATTGATGTTTTCCAGATACAGTATTTTGAGTGTAGTTGTAGCTCAACTTGTAGGTCCTGGGTGTAGTTGGTATGGGCAGACACCTAAGCCTTACAGTAGTTGGGAGGTCTTTTATTTGAAAGGACCACACTGGGTGAGAAAGTCTCGGCTGCCAGTTATATTTTACTCTTCAGTAACATTTAACAATATTTTTGTAATCAGTATTTTGAGTTTTTTGCCATTCAGTTTGGGTTATTAGTGGACCATCATTTCCATATAATGTTGATATTACTTGTGTTCTTGGATTAACTTGTAAATATTGTATTTGGTAAATGTAATGACATACCTTGAAGCAAAACCGCGTGTTTGGTCTGGTGGTAGAGCATCCGCCTCTCACGCGGGAGGCCTGGTTCAATTCCCAGGTCGAGTCATACCAAAGACTTTAAAAATGGAACCTTCTGCTGTTGTGCGTGATGCTTCGCATAAGCAATGGAGAAAGGGAAAACAAGCCAGTGAGCCACAACTGGAAAAAAGGCCGTGGCCGGCTAGACTTGAACCAGTTAGTTAGAAACTGGGCTGTTAAACCTCATCTAACTAACTTACCTTGAAGCAAAAGAGATTCCGTTAATCACAGAGGTGTTACGGGTGGAGTCCAAACACTTGTCCCTCCTTCAACAGTGTGATTTGTCGACAAAAAGCTCCCAATCATCTTGGTCTTGAAAAATCTTGAGTTCAATGGGGTATAGAAGTCAAGATGGTTTACTGTATATCATAGGATGGGATGATTTTACCCATTTCCATTGTATTGCTAGCTACAAGGAAAACCAAACTTTTTCATTTCTTTACGTTGTAGTCTGTCCATAGCTTTTCTCCACAGAAATGGTTCTGAATATGATAAAATCACTTTTCAGATGTGATATTTGATTTTTCTACAGGGAGGCAGATAAACAACGAGAAACAGAGTATAAAAGAGAATTACAAGAGATGATGGAACGTATTGAGTCACGTCCTCTGTTGTTTGAGAGGGAATCACAGGTAATTTGCCTTTTAACTTTTCTTTTGATGATTTTGGTTGACTTCCCCATACTTGACCATGGAACAGTTTTAATTGTTTTGAGTATTGCAAGCTGTAATGGGATGTATAGGTGCCATTAGTGTGAACAATTAAAAATCAGCAATGTTCTTTGGGAGTTATTGACCTACTGGAGGTCTATTATTTATGGAAATAACAGTTGAAGAGTCATCGGTCCACCTGTGTTCCACTTGTAATTCCATTTTAATACTAAAAGCTGTGAGCGCCGAATAGCTTCCCCCGTTACATAGTTCAGGATCATAAGATAGCAGTAATGAATTGCAAGATTTGAAGATGGCAGTACAGTACAGGTGATGTAAATGTCAGGGTCAGTGGAATCATTTGAAAAGTGAAAGGGCAAACCAGCCAGATAATGGACTTAACTTCTATTTTAAAACAGCTGGCCTTTATCTAATGAAATTGTGTCAATAGAATGAAGGGAGGAGAAAGGAGGGGGATGGGGAAGATAGAGAATAGTTTTGGGCATTTAGAAAAAGTGGTCATCATTGTCAAAAGTACTTTTGCTGGAGCAATTGCCTTGAAGAAAAAGTAGAGGGGAGGGGGATTATGGGACAAAGTTGAATGAGTGGAAAATATTGGGGATTATGGTGGTTAGATGGAACAAGCCCCTGATCAAACCCCACCCCATGGGCTCTGCACTGTAAGTGACACACACCTTTGTGTTGAAGATTTTTATAGGCATGTCATTCTGACATGCATATTCAGCATCTTCCTTTCTGCAAGTGTATGTGTCTAGAGGGATATCATGTGATGTCACGCAATTGGTATTGCCCCTCAGTGAAGGGCAAAACACCCGTGCAGTGAGTGTATTTATAGCACACGTTCACAGCATAACCATAGATACTACTTAAGGAATAAATCGCATTTGATGGACTATTATTGGTGAATAAACCGTGGAGACTCCAAATTGCAAAATAACGGACGAGGCGAAGCCGAGTCCGTTATTTTGCTAAATTTGGAGTCGAGACGGTTT
>WURT03148240.1:0-28820 GCA_009936505.3 Holothuria glaberrima
TCTATTATACTCTTTTGTATGTTAATTTTATGACAAGCACCGAAACTAAAAAGAAAATAAAGATGGAAGAAAAAAAAGACCAACAAAGGCAGATACATTTGGCTTCCCATGTGCATCTCGCTTTCGGACTGCAGACTAATCTTAACACAGTATGAAAGAGTTGGAATGGTATGAATTTATTAATAACGCCCACATTCACTTACATACAAGAAATTGTCGTCAAGCCCCAAATAACCTTCATGGACCAATCATACTTACGCTTGATGAAAATATCCATGGAGATTAACGTGAAAAGACGATTCGTATTTACTACTGAAACATTATTTTTGGAAAGAACATTGGACCATCTCTGAATGTATCCCACTGTTAAAATCTACCAAAAAACCCCAAAATTATAATTGCTGGGAACTTTTTAAAGGAGTATACGTAATCATATTTGATTCCCATGAGCTAACTTTGTTCAAGTACTCAATAGAGCATTTTAGTTATGCAAAAAATTCTAAAAGGACACATAGCTACCCTGAAATTTAAGTTTTAAAGGATCCATTGGGGGAGCAGACAGGCTCTTAGCCACACAAGTTACTAAAGGGGTGGGGGACAGCTTCCATAGGAACGAAAAAAGTTTCAGGGGATGACCTATGTTAAAATGCATTAAGGCCATTGCACTTGAAAATTTTCTAAGGGGGAGTCGAAAATATTTCTTGGTGGGGCCTCACCCTCCTTTGACTATGGAGTATGGGACCCCTTCAAGGGTAACGTTTGGATTTCGCCCTTTAGGATCCTGTCGAAGGTACTTTTGGGCTGCTCTACATTAAGATTTCATTACTGTACTTAAGGAGCTCCTTTGTGTGAATTTTCTCCCTTGAATGCAGGATAATTCTGCCTGTTCATGGTTTCATTGTGTAAGAAGTAAGCTCTACGTTTAACAGTAAACGCACTTCCAGAGAAATATGCGTAGGAAGAGACTGGGGAGGGGCGGAACTTTGTTTCGGATCGCCGTCCTGGGGGAGGGGTCTAAGGGTAGGGTATCCCTTTTTTGATATTTGAGGTCCTTAAATGCAATTTGGTACATCATTTTGGACAAATTTTAAGGTAATTACTAATTACTGCAAGTTTTTGAAATTTCTTACAGAAGAGACAAATAAGAGGTTATCGTCCTTGTATCTAGAGGGGAGGAAGCATAGTTCCGCCCCACATTTTTGACGGGGTGGGCTTTAGCCCCCCCTCCCCATCCCCAGCTTCCTACGCCTATGATCGATTACCCTACTTTTTCAATAAATTTTACAATTTTATGAATATGTTAGCTGAAATTTGACTCCTGTAGATCCATCAGCATTAAAACAAACTTCGAAATAGTAAAAAAAATCAAGTTTGGTGACAATATCGATGACACTGGTTTAGTTAAATGCCAGCAAGCACTGGACAGTTTCAAAAGTACAAATTTATGTGGCTTCGAGATGTCCAAAAGTCGCCCATTTCATGCCATTTTACTGGCCTGCTTGCTATTGGAGGGATTTTCTGACGCACGATGAGAGTCATGGGGGTGATCAGAGAGTCACCAGCTCCTGTTGATGAAACTTTCCCCTGTAAGAATAAATACCACGCAATGAATTGTACTGCATGCAATATCTTATACTCAGATACGAATCTGGCCATGAAAGTGCAGTAGCCAAGTCACTTAAGCGGCTGTGTGACATCATAATGTTCAAGCAGGTCGGTCCCCAAGGTAATAAACAGGTTTTATGGCAAGGCAGTTAAAGCTGTGCTTGAAGAGATTTTCAGTTTAGTTCGATGTACTGTGGGTTTCATATTTGAGTGTGGTGAACATTCCACGAGGCAAGCAATCCTTGCAATTATTTGACTCATGCCTGACCAGCGGCAGCAGTGGCGGATCCAGGCAAGGGGCAACATGTGCGCGCCCCTATTGGTCGTCATGCGTAAAAAAAAGTTGGGGCAAAAAAGGAAAATGCTTCAAAATGTGTCAAATATAGCACCATTTTGTATCTCAGCCCTCTTTCAAAAGAGAACTTGAAATTTGCGAAAGGTGTGGGACATCCCCTTCCCTTAGACCCTTTCCTCAGGACAGTGATCAATCAAACCTTGCGCCCTCCATTGAAATTCCTTCATACGCCCCTGGGTAGATCGGGCAATTAAGGAGAGTGGCAAAACTGATCTTAATTCTACCACGGTCAATTGGGGCTGAGGTCAGAAAACTCAAATTTGTCACGATTGTTTTGCGTCCATTAAGTATCAAGGACCAATACATGATTAGAAACGGCCTCAATTAGGGTTAAGGGGCCTCCACACCCCCTCCTAAATTCCCCACTGCAGCTGATCATTCCACTCTAAAAACACTTTATCACGAGGGAACTGAACCAACAATTTGGGTCAAATTTTGAGTCAGTTTGGGTCAAATGGAGTCTGCTTTGGGTCATTATTTGACCCAATAAATTTAGTCGGTTAACGTCTGACCCAATTCTGGGTTATTATATGACCCAAGTGATTTACAGAGCACCTTTGGGGTTCTGGGGGTGGAAGTTATGTGAAATCTGAAAAATATCAATTGAATGGATAATACAATGTCTCGTTAAAATTTTGGACTGAATAGGATTAGAAAGGTTAGATTAGTTTCGATAAAGTCGATTTTCAACATCAGTGGCGGAAACTGCGTTTTAAAAAAGTTGAAGTGAGAAGAAGGAATAGTAAATGGGATTACGAGGGCAGCACCATAATTTCATATACTTGGGGAATTACTCAGAACAAGAGAAACCCAACGGTTCCACTGCATTATGAATTAAACAAATGGTATTCATGCCGCTCATAGACGCTTGCCAGTCAGCCAGTGTAGTGATGGAAATTCTTTGGGGAAATGCGACGTGATTGTTCTCACCTTGGTGTTTCTTGCCTTATATTCGATTTAAAAGCCCTCTTTACTTCTTTGAAAAGCTATATCTTGACTGCAGCAGACCAAAAGGAAGCTCGTTTTAATAGGTTGAAAGTTAAGTGACATTTAAAAATCACTTAAATACATATTATCGACGTTTAATATAATTATTGCAAACTGTTAACCTGATTTTGGTCTGTTTAATTTAACTTCAGAGACTTAAAGGGGCTCATTGAATTGACATCAATTATTTTTGTGACAAGTTTGAAGGAAATCATTGCATGACAATGCTTCTGATTAGTCTCATTACTCATATTTCACTTCCTAGAGTTACCGAAAATGTGAGAAATTGTAGTTTATGCGGACAGGAATTGCATATGATTACTACATTATTGTAAAAAGTGTCTGGTCACGAATTTGTAATGATTTTAATCAATAATTACCCTGTCATTGCCAATTCAGTCGTGTGTCAGATGTGAAGAATCTCTAAGTTTGATCATTTACCATCAAGATGTGAGTTAATCTCTCAACAGGTGTGCAAAAAATCATGAATTTTGTGAACCAACTCAATAAGTCCCTTTAAGACATGTCTATAGTGACCACGCTGGCAATTCCTTTAATGACAAAAACTTTTGCTACACTCGTATAGCCAGCTATCATAAAGTGATTTTCTATGTTGAACTAGTTCAGTTATGTGCTGATGTCTCTTCGTTGTCTTGTAATTATGAGGCAAGACTTCATGAAATTGTCGGTTTTTATTTCCTTCATCACCTGTCTTCATCATTGAGCATGGACACGAGTATATTGAAGGCAAGCACAAGGAAGCCATGAGATCCTGTTGCACTGTAATGCTGTCTTCCTCAAACCAACGTCTTAATTTGCTCATGAAATGTCGAAGTGAATGGAAATCTTCTTCCAAAGCAGGCCTTTGGCAACAGTTGCCGTAGCAACAGCCTGCTTCATTTACTTACACCCTCCGTAAAATCGGAGGCTCGAAGAGATAAGGCATCGTACGTGGTTAATACCAAACTTCACCAATGTAAGGCTCCTGCGTCAGGTTAACTTTACCGCTCGCTTTATTTCACTTAACATTTATCGGGTAGAGGTGTTACCAGTTAAATTGAAGAAGTACTCTGGTTACATTTGGAAATGTCAATATTATCCCATGTTGGATTGTTACTTAGAACAGAAGCTGTGTGGAGGTATTATACTGCTACGTGGAGAACAGTGCATATATTTTAATTCAAATCTATGATAAGTCACCATAAAGTAAGGTAAGTTTTGATGTAAACTTTGTTACTTAGGAAAGAAAACATTTAAACCAGTACCGGTACAAATCAGTCTTCAAAAACTGGGGTTTATTTTTAGATGGGCATGTGTTGTGTAATCATCTACGGTAATTAAAGAGGTACACGTTAAAAACTGTCACCAAGAACAGTCTTCTTTCCAATCAACTTAACAATCATGAAGTTGTGGACTTTTAGTTAATTTTTATGACCAAATAAGTGTATTGGTCGTAAGGTGATCAATTGATATAGTAGAGTTTTATGACCAATGTATTCCAACTGTATTTGCAAAAAGCATGAGTGATAAAATCGGGGAACGCTTTTTGCCTTCTTGATATCCTCTGATACCAGACGGGGGCCGATTCAACAATGGTCCGTTGGGGTTGCTTGTAACCAAAGAGAAGGAAGAACACTAACCCCAGTCCCACCATGGGTAGGGTTGAGTTCAGAAAATTTGACATTCCAAAGTGCCCTAGATTTCAGAAATCGTACTTGAGAGCACAAACTTCATACTTCAGAGGGAGATGGCCTGCCATCCGCTACCTATCTCACAAAATGAAAGTCAGACTTTGTTAACAATATAGCGAGCAGTCACCTGTCGTTAACTCAAAATATGTCTGTTAAGTTCCACAGATCAGAGAAGTGCAATTTGGTTAAAGTGGCCAGCTCCCTGTACTGATTTAGTTTCAATTCTACCACAATTGAAATGCGAAGCTTGATCATAGCTTGTATTTTAGCATGTTTATTAATGGAAATGTCTTTTTCATTAAAATATCAAACTTTATTGCAGCATATGCTTGGTGGGTTCTGTGATTTGGATATTTCTGATGCAAACTTTTATAATAGGCTGTTTGCTTTCGGAAGGGGGACAATAGTTACATGAAGTAATTGTAAACAGAAATTAAGTGTGAAGGGTATTGTGCTGGCTGTAGTGTGTATTATTATGCTTGCTTAAATCACCCATGCTTTCATACAACTTAAAATAAAGACCATGCTATGGCATTACTGCTAAATCTCTAATTTTTTCACCCAGTAGATCAAAAGACTGGTGGGGTATCTCAATTACAATCTAGGGCATACTGGTGTTGATGAATTGACCATATGCACGATTACACATGGGTCTCGTATAAAGGCACAAGCCTCCTCAAAGGTTATATACACTCTAAGAACAAAAGAGTGAAGTTCAATCCAAAAAGAGTGAATTAAGGATCCACTCCTAAGAAAGAGTGAATTTCACCCGGAGTGGAGTGAAAATTCACTCCAAATAGGGCCACATTTCATTTCTTGTGTATGAAGTGTCGCTCACTCCGGGTGAAATACACTCTTCTTTAGGAGTGGTCCCCATTCACTCTTTTTTGGAGTGAATTTCATTCTTTTGTTTTTAGAGTGTACCGTAGCTTTTCCCTGATTGGAAGGAGGCCCCATTCAAATTTGTCAGCATGATCATGTGTGTGGAAGCTTTATTGTATGGTGCTGCCTGTCCATTTGTCTCTATCCTAAGGGGTAAGGGGAGGGGGAGGGGATAATGATGTAACATGATAAACAGTGTAGGAGCATATGTAGATTTCTTCTTTCGCCTTCAAAACGTGAGGGAACGTATCCTCCCGTCCACTGCCTGTTGATGTTCAAGTGCCTGCCCGAGCTAGGGTGGCCATGAAGTGCATTAAAGCATGAGGTGAAAGGTCACTCCATTTTGGCACAAAGCTCACGCCATTATTTTTAAAGAAAATTGTAAGGGTTAGATGTGACCCCTGAAGAAACCAATGTTATCTGTCAAGTTTCGATTAGTTTGTTGCCTATCAATACTCCACTGTTAATTAGCGTAACAAGATCGTGCAATTTCCGTTTGAAAAACATTCATTTAGCGAGACCTATTTTCAAAAAAAGCCTGGTAGAGTTAGAACAATACAAAGTCCATAGTGTCATATCAATGCTGTCTAATGTATACACTGATAGAAATACCCATTGATGGGATTCATGGGAACACAGATTAAAACATATCAAACAATGTCGGTTCAAAAATTTGCTTGCTCTTGAAGCGCTCGTGTCACTGCTTGATGAAAAATCATCTCTACTACATTGGTATGTACTCTTTTAATGGTTTCAATTTGTGTTACACGCGTTTGCCATAAAAATTCAACACAGAAGAAATTGTGTGAGGCACACATATTTCTAGTTATTTAAACAAGTTAGACTACTTGTCATCCGTTTCTACTGTTTTAATGATTCCACTTGTTACGATTAGTACAGCAAATGAACACCCATGAACGCAGCTTTTACAACTTAGCCTGGTTATTTTAATGTCCCATTGCATTCTTCTCGTATCTTCTATGTGAATCGCTGCATTCAGATCAATTTGTCACAAGTCTACATGCAACAGGTCAACGTAAGGTTCAAGGGCTTTAGTGACGTCATTATGGATTATCCGTTTCTTCTTCTGTCGGATCTCCTTCGCATCTAGTTAAAAACTTACACAAGGAGATTTCTGATACGATAATGGCAGACCAATCTAGAGAAGCTCATGAATTTCAACTTCAGATTGACCTGAAATCCCTTGTTACCAAGATCTATAATCTGTATGATAAGCTACAGCTGTGATCGGGATAAGCTGCATAATTTATGTTTATCTTTGAAGAGATTTACCTAGTAATCGGGTGCCAAAATTGCTTAAAAAATTTAACACTTTAGCAAGCTTTTCTGCAATCAACGTAGTTCTTGTGATTCAAAACAGTGTATTCACACAAACGGCTTGAACGCTTTTTTGGATTAAGTGTTTTGTTATGTGTTTAAGTAGTATAAAAATGTACCAATACCCTTTTCAAATGGTTTTACCACACACGTTCTTGAATACAGCGCATACTAGGCCCACTCTGTGTGTAAACTCAGTGGTAAATAAAACACGAGACACGATCAATTTAAAGAGAGGCAATTTAACAGTTTAGGAAACGACTGCCGTGAAATGAGGCTACTTCTCTGAACATGTCGGTACGTATGTTTTTATTCCAACATAAATAAACCTCCCTGTATGTCTAGAGTATTTCTATGGCAAACAAGGACGGATTCACTCACCTGAGAGATATTACAACACCATAGTTTAGTACTTCAAACTTGTATGCAAGAACGGGTGAAGTAGTACTTCATATAGTCGCTACATATTGTAACTGGTTGGAAAGCCTGGCGGGTGCTTGTTATTCGGTATATTTAGTTCCACGAGTTACCTTTATAGCTTGCAACTGACGTATGCAAACCGATTAAAAGTAAACGTATGAACTTTTCATTGACATTTAGTTGCGGTGATCTTATCAGAAAGAAACTTCTGGCTTTTTTCAAGCATTTTGCTATGAGAAAGAGATTTTTCTCAATTTGCGTGACACAGTCACTACAAATAGGGTAAAGGGCTGACTGAACCAAAATCTAATTCAAAACTTTAAAGGAGAATTTAATATGATCATTTTCGTGAGATTTTGAATCAGTATTAATATGTTTCTTGAAATAATATAAAAATTGGTTTGCACATATAACCTAACTTATGGGCAAATCCGTTTTATCATTTTAGCGAAATTTTAACCAAGTATTTTGTATGTTTCATGAGATTATGAAAAGAATTTTTCCAAAGATTTTAACCAAAATGTAGTTTTAATACGTTAAAGAAGAACTTAATTTCATCATTCTGTTAAAATTTTCATTCAGGTTTAGTTATGATTCTTGAGTTTACAGTGTGTAAAGTTAGTTCATTTGTTATACCCAAATGCCCAAAGTGAACTTAGTACACACAGGGGAAGTGTCACATCCTCATACAGAGATAAACAATGCCTTGTTTCTTTGATTTGAATATACTGTTTTCACACAGAAATATAGATGGTTCATTTACGTACTATGTGAAGTTAAATAAGTCCAATGCTTTTCTTTGTATAATACGAAAACATGATATCAGTGACGGAAAATACTTCACGATTTAAAATAAAATCAAGGTCGGGGATCTATGTGAGGATGTGACGTCACGTCTGCTTGCTATAAGTTCACAAAAAGTTGCGGATTGGATAGCTTCATCTGCTTTTATTTCCAGAAGCACATCTCTGAGTTGAATGCAAATTTCACCAAAATGCTCACGCTACATTAACGTCTCCTTAAACAAATCAATAACCTTAATCTTTCTTTAACTCTTTTTTATAACTTGTGCTAAACCAATAAAGTTAAGTTTTCTTTAACTATTATTATAAAGTGCTCAAAGCAAACCTGTTTCTCGCGTGTCAGCTGGTCAGAGCTGCGATAAGTCTTTTACATCAGAGGCCGGATATCTTTTTTATCCCTTTTCCTTAAATATCTAGTAAAATGGCTTCAGATCCATTTACCAAAGGTTTATCTGACGTCCTTGTATTTCATTAGCTGTTAGAGTGGAACCTTTGTACGCTGCTGGAATATATACATATAAGGTCACGTTCCTTGCCTAGATTATTTAGTTCCTTGAAGGTTTTCACAGATGTGACCATGGCAAACTGTTTGTCAAGACAACAGTTTGTAAATCGTTCACGAGTCCATTTCACTTTTCTCACACCATATGCCATGCATCTGGTGTAAGAAATTGTCAAAAGCAGTATGGATGGTGATAACATCGAAACTTGTATATAATCGCGTGCTTAGTTGAAATTAGAAACTTACAAAATGTTTTGATTGTATAGACAGCCATTTTTAAATTGCTGCAAAATGTAATGCTTAATAAATTATTATAGAGCTGTGCATTTACTAGCCTGACATTGTCAATTGAATATTTGTGGGTATCCATTGTGATAAAGGCTAAAAAGAACGGGTAAAATTGAATTTAAAATAACAGTTGTTTTAAATTTACCAATCAGGAGAAAAGATGTAAAAAGTCACAGAGTTCATGTACTCAACGGTTTGATAATATGATTTCAAATCAAATACCGTTTGTTTTGTATTACCAGATCCTTTTCGATAACACTGAAATTCAAAATGGACGCATTTCGAAATGAACTCAATTATACGTACATAAAAAACGTACGTTCTTGTTTGTAGTGATTTATGTCTTCTGCAATGTTTAGAATATGAGACTTCGAGGCACATTTTTTTCTTGCAATAAGGCTCAACTTTTGAAATCCAGGACCGTCTGACAGTTATCGTATAGGAGAGAAAATAACTTATAGTTTTAAGCCTATTCATCTTCAGTATAGTGCTATAAAGCAAGGAAAGTTGCACACTCTTCACCTCTGAGCTATGTCTGTGATCGACAGGGAAGAGCAAGGGATCACCATGTATGGTTCTTATAGCTTTATAGCGTGTGAAAATTTGGAAGAATTAACCTTCCTTCATGCATAGAAACAAGCTATCGCAGTTATTTGTCAAGTTTTACTAAAAAAGTTAAACTCTTTGTATTTTAGCCATATTGTACCCTGACTGACCGCAGAAGCTATGCATGGTTGCTCTGATCATATATTCAGGGTCATGGTAAAATATTAAAGGTAGGTGGTGATATGGTGTACTGCCCCTGGCAGCCTGGCTTCTAAGTTGGCAGATATTTCCAGTGAACCAGTAACGCAAAACAAGGGAGAAAAATTCCTGTATAATTGATACCTACCTAAACCTATACACCTTTTTTGCTCACGATCAACAAAGGTTTTATCATCACACAAGTTCAGGAGTTGTAGCTCTTAATAGCCTTATGCATTGACGTCACGGGACGGCATTTTGGTGGAAAAACAATCAAGTACATGACACGCACGCAGTAGACTTCGCACTAGCGTGTAGAAGACTAAGGCGCGTATCCAATTGGTTGACAAATCAGCTGTCTGCATTTGCTGATGTAACTTGCAATGACATGCGCTTGCCTCCAAACGAGGAGCACTCTGCTCTGTGACGTCATATTCATAAAGTCTATTCCACTTCCCCCTTTCTTTCCCCAACTAAGTCTCCGGGTGTATCTTAGTTTTATTCGAGTACAACACAAACTTAATCATGTAATTATGTGGACAAGGTATACAGAGTTATGACAGAAAACGTAGAACATTCTTTAGTTCATTAAATAAATGATAACTTGAGGGGAGGTTAGATTTGTCTCACACGAATTTGAAAAAAAAAATAAATAAAAAATAACAAGGGGAATTGCGAGAAAAAAAAATGTGGGGCTCACCCAAGAAAATAAGCCCTATCCTTGCAATCGCTAACTATGAAAGTTGATAACGTGTTTACTGTATGGTAGCCAAACGTGTCTATAAACGTAGCTATGTAGGTTCCTTACACAATGATGTCGAGGAAATGCACAGATTTTTTAGTCTTAATTCACAATCATGTCTACTTTTAGATACATGTGTGCTGGTCTACAAAAGATGTCGTAGTGTTTAAGAGGCATAATTTAAATTATCGATTTCTTGCCTCTCCCAAGACATATTGCTAGATTGACGGAGCTTAAGCAATGTACAGAACATCACTTTACATCACTCTGTAGGAACCCCTTCCACAGACTTGTAATGAATAAATAAACCCTTACTAACTTAGATACCATCTGCGTATTTAGGGGAAGGGGTATTGGAACATTCCCCCTCACTGATACTGATTTTGTTTTTAATTTCATATTTTATAACAAATTTTACCTAAAATGTCGCATATGTAGCTCCAGATTGCGGCATAAAAGATACATGTTTTAAAAAGGGGATGAGGACACCCCTTCCCTTACATCCCCAGGCAGGTGATCACTAAACACACTGCATACTTAACCTACCCCCCCTCCCTTCCTGTGAGAGAAATCCTGGCTAAGCCAATGCTCGATACCCTTCGATGCTACATACCTACACGAATTCTTGACTTCAGACTTATCGATTTTAATCTTCCTCATTAGAAACTCATTTAATTTGGGCGTTATACGGCAACGGGAAGGGTTCATCTTTTACTTATGTAAAGTCGTATTTGTTAATATCTGACGTTTAGCGCATTAAATCTTATCTTTACATCATTTTAGTAGCAAAGAGCTTGTGAAAACTGTTACATGCAGAGGTAGTGCGACCTTTTTTTGAAACGGAGAAAATGCGAGCTGAATACGTTATTTGGGGGGAGGTATATCTGGTGCATACTTTTTATATGTAGTGTCGGGAATGACTGAGGGTGGGGGTGAGGGCAGGATGTGTCAAGGGAGTAAGTAGAGTACGTAGTGTCATGAAATTTCTCTAGTAGGCAAGTCAAGTCTCGCCATGTCCCCCTCCCCCATCGAAGCAGTTCTGGTCACATTTGTGAAACGAGGGAGAAATAGATGAATGTAACTGTCAATTACTAGTCGGCAGTACCTTGAAACATAACCATCCCTTCCCCCGTCGCTCTCCCTCACTAGCCCCTCTCTTACCTTTAAATCATCATATTTCGGTTCTTTTTAGAAGTTCAACTTTTAATTGTCTTCACTCCGAAAAGTATCTGAAAAAGTTTTAATTTGAAATAATTCATTTGATCATTGTCTTGCCGAATGTCCTCCTGAAACCGTGCATGTTTGTTTCTGGGTATTTCAACCTCATAAGCAGCAATAAGGCAGCGATAAGCCGTTTTCAGATCACTTATGTCAGCTCAGTGAGCTTACGTAGGTTGTTTACTTATTTCAATGAAATTTACCTAAAGCGCGTCTCTGGTCAGGGGACGAACGTGCTGAATCTTGTAATCTTAGAATATTCGCTGTTAATGACGCAATTGGCTCTGTATAGCGTTATACTCCTACCCTCCAGGCTCACAGGAATTGGTTCATTTATCCTGTTTCCTACTCAAGTTTTCTATGACCGAATTCTCCAAAGTTTAATGGGGGAAGGAGAAGGGGCGGGAATGGTACATTAAGCGCGCCCGTAGCCCGATTTCCAATTTAAAGGGGTGAAGGGAAAGTGCTTGCTTGAAGGGCATCACTTAGTTTAGGGACATTAGCACGGATGCGCCATATAAGAGTCCATTATTGGAAAGGTACATTTGGGAAGTACGGCCATATTCGAAATTTGAAAGAAATAGGCCCAGAATTCCCCTTCCTGAAATTACGGGCCAGGAAAGGGAAGCCAATGCATGAGAAATTTTGGAGTGGTTGTTGTGTAACTGCCATTATAGATGGCATATATGGGTGCAATTTAAGTTACTAGTTACACCTTGGGTACCTTTAAATTGATCGGGTGTAAGAGGAGGGTATGGCTAGCTTTGCACCATCATCGCCTCTAGCTCTCAGGTACCCAAGGTCTCCTAAGTGCGCCCACTGAAGGTATCTATTCATGGCAGTGCGTCGTAGGTCCCTCTCTACATTAAAAGCTTTGGCCATTAATCGTCCATTGTATCACAATTGTTTTTCATATCCTGTTGTGTGTGAACACACCTTCTGCGCATGAGCTGTAGCCGACAGCAAAATGATCAGAAAGTGGCCTACCCCAAGTAAACAACCTCTACATGAGACAGCGTTCACATACAAGACGTAATATTTAAAGGTCATAATCAGTCGCCCCAAACTTATTTTTAACCAATAGCTTAATGTCACAAATATCTTCTTATTCCTCTTCCAAGTATCTTTCATGATATTTTAGGACATAAATATAGCATGTTCAGTGAAAACCAAGCAGTTGCTCCCCGTAAATTTTACAATTTAGTGAGGAAAATACCGTCACATGATTCTCAAGAGCCATTCAGGAAATAGGATAGTCTACCATACAGTTCTTTATTGGGGTGACTGCATTCCCCCTTTAACATACAGTAAACCTATTTGAAGGTGTAAAACCTTTTGGCATATACTAAATAATTAAGTTGTCATTCTGTGAAGCAATAAAAGTGAGCTGCTTTGCAAGATCAAACAGTTTATTTGTTTGAAATATTCTGGACGAATAACTGATCACACGGTCTAATTTTACGAACTACGTTGTATCTCATTTCAGCGTAGGCCATGCTGACACCTGCCATGTCGACAAGGGAGCGATTAAGTTTTGTCTCTGCCCACTTTACGCAACAGAGAAAGGCAATATTCCCTTATTATCTTCGTGTAGACTTAATCGTATATTAAGCCAAAGAAAAAAATTAATTTCTTGGTGGACAGACACGTCAAGGAACGTGTCTTCAGGTGTATCACCTTCAAACACTTTGATGCTCATCTTCAATATTACATTTCTTTGATCATTGTTTGGCGAAGGCCAAAGACTGTTACTATATTGAAACTCCGCGTGGATTATTGATTTTTTTGGCAATAAATGAGAATAATGCTATGGGGACATGTTTGCTGAATAAATAATAAAATTGAAATTATTTGAAGTTCAAGTTGAAAAAAACATAGGTAGTCAAAGGAGGAGTGCTTACATAGGTCTCGGTGCTGTAATAAATTGTGTCTTTAGACATCACGATATTGCATGTGTGTCTAACGACAGGCTAGTTGAATAACGGTTGTAACCAAATGCTAGTGTAAAACTGGTTTTTTGGTAAATAAGCGAAAAATATGATAAAAGGGTTCGGTGATGCAACGATATTTCAAATACTAGTCGGTATCGTCGGTATGGTCTTTCACCTTAATACGAATTAGATTGAAATATTGGTATTTGGACTCATAAAAGCGTGTCATTAACCTGTTAAAGTACATCAAGAAAGAATAAACGAAAAAAAAAAACAAATGAACGAGTAGGCGAGTGGATGCAGAGGGGGAGGGGGTTCCCGGTTCCAGTTCCCCCTCCTTTTCGGCACAAATTCTATTTTTTGAGACGGCCTTGAAACTGCTGTACAGTATGTATGCTTGAAAGTTTGATCGTCACATGCCAGGAAATAACATTTTAGTGTGTAAATTTCAATTAACTTTTTAGCTAGACCTCTTTATCGAGGCTTTGAACATATGACGCACGTAGGTACGAATTTTTACTTCAAGGAGTTAGCCCCCCCCCCCTATATTTTGTTTTTGTAAAATCCTGAATCCACCGCTGACGTGTGAATGATTATGCACGTCTCAGACAACTGGATTAACTATATAGTGTGCAATAAAACCAAGGGCATCGTGAGAGAAACTGTTTCCAAGAAGTACCGAATGTTGCTTTTTATGTAACTGTATGATCTTCTATGTTTCATGCTTAACACAATTAAGGTTTTAGATGATGACACTGCAGGTAAATGATAAACTTTTCAATGTTTTTATGACAACCAATTGTTCGATAAAACCCACAGAAGATTTTTCTACCTGAGTCGTGCAATGTAGTCAGCACCTTCAAACACTGAAAGAATGTGTTTTAAGGGAAGAATGATCTAATTTCAAGAAATTTGATGCTGTTTCTCTTAAAGTCCACACAACCCTTTGCTTCACATAGAAAACTTAATAGTTTAATCTTCTAAACAATTTTGTTTAACCGCAGGGAGAAATAGGGAGAGCAAATATAAGCATAGGATAGCTACTAACTGATCTGGGAATCTTTCCAGGGAGGAGGCATTACTAAACAGGGGCCCTGGATATACCAGACGTCAGACGAACACCATGGTTGGGGCAGAGCTCGGGAATTTGGCATCTCATACGCCTATATACATTTCAGAAAATCACTCTGTACAACAAATTTGTCTCTCATAGCTCTGCATATACCATGCTTACATCAGCGCCAACCCGTTGCAAAGGGTGATAAGTTGTTCATGGGATCATGCAGCCATCCCCCCCTTTCCCCTAAATATTAGGCTACACATAATAAAAAATGGTTAAAAGTGATTTAGAACACAGTCGGCTATACTGAAATTTGGCAACTAAAAACTGGCGCAAGCTGAATCGTCTATTTGACAAAATATGAAAAAAGAAAGAAAAAAAAAAGCACCGAAACCAGTTCAAATATTTTTAACAGTTGTCTTGCATCTGGTGTTCCATCTAGTATCTAACCTCAAAATGTAATTAGTTAGAAAGCTACATAAAAATAACTTTTAAAAATATCTCGCATTCGAATCGACAAACATTTTGACGTAATTATGGACATTTCGTGCCTTCGGGTAAAAGGAAGACAATTTGGGGTGAAAAATTGAAAGACGAAAGCTTTTAAGATAAAAGCTGCTGTTATTGAAGTTTCAAATGTTTGAAAAATATTCTAGTTATGGAACTTGAGATTTAACAAAGAAACGACTTCGTTAAAACTACGCGGAGAAAGGATGAAATATTTCTACTTAGGTAAGTTGGTTATGAAAAGAATTGCTTTGAAGGAAGTTCATGCGATGATTGTCTGCACCATACCTAGTGAATTCAACATTTTATGTTGCCGAATGTTCATGAATACCATTTGGGTTACTTTCATGTTTTCAATTAGGCTACGCCCCCTGTGGACTGGGGGTTGTAGAATATGCCCACGATATTCCCAGCCTTTCGTAAGAGGCGACTAAAGGGAAGGACTTTCACCCTATTCGAACTGTATTTGAAACGGAATTTGAAATTGAACCGTATTTGAAACCGTTTTTGAACTTAACTTTTTTTTATCTAGTTGACACTATATAACACATTCGTGTTGGGTGTGTCGTTAAATCTCATCTTACTAACTCCAATTAGGCTATCAATGTTGAAATGGCAAGTGCCGTAAAAGCATCCGTACTTGAAGATAGAAGCTAAAAAGCAAACTTCATTTTTCTTTAAAATATGAGAAGGCCTTGCACTGACGTCATAAGGGTCTTCGGGTAGCAAAGTGGCTTCGTCTGCCTTGCACCATTGTGTGTTATAAAATGCCTGGGTTCGAATGCCGCTCCCGGAAAAAGGTCTTTCCGCGGATACTCCGGCTTTCATCTCACTTGGTTTTGCTTGCCATGAAAATCTTGCACATCCGACGAATTATATTGGACTTAAGGGCCCTCGGGAGGACTATAGTTGCCTAGATAATTTTTTCTTTTTTCTTACGTCGTCAGTAGACGGGACCCTTATGCATACTGGTAGTTGCGTGTTCAATCTCCTAGGCACGTATCTTTTTTCCGTCCATCGAGTGACTTTAAAGTCACGTGGAAAACCTCTGTACTTTCTTTGGTCATACCAACCAGAGGTCAAATCAATTTTTGTTGAAGCCCATGAACGAGTGGTGTTTTTAGTCTGAAACCCCCCAAAAGGCTGACAAGGAACATTTCTAAACTCTGGAATTACTCATATTAAGTGATTGATTTGTGGCGTTTTGCAGTAAGTGATTATGAGAATTTACTATAAGGGAAGAAAGATGGGGCAAGATGGATCACAATTATAAGTGTCATTCTTCAGTTCTATTTAGTATGTAAACTTCAAGTTTTAAAATAGAAAAAAAAACCTTGCACGTAGCGGACTACACCTGCAACTCTGCATAGAAATTAAATTGTATGACAGGTGCAGGAATGTCGATCCTCTCGTAAATGTAAAATAAATTGTGAATAGTAGAGATGTCCATAATGATAGTACCAGCCTTACCAGAACTATTGTTTATTTCATTTGTGTAAAAAAGATGCCCCAAAATTATACTTCGCGAATGAGGTGCCCATAAAAACATTTCACCTAAGAATTCTCCGATATCACCGTTCACCACAAAGGTGCCCAGGATGAATATTCACCAAATACTTGCCTAGTATAATACTTCGACAATGAGTTGCCGAATAATTCTACTTCACCACAAAATGCTGATAATAACATTTTAGCAAAACACAGATCGCAATAATAGGTCACCAAACGAGTTTCCTATAATCAAAAGCGTTCGGGACTGCTTTAAACTGGGAGAGGTGTCCCCCACCCCAGTTTCGCCTCCTATGCTTGAAATATTTCCTAAAGAGGAACCATGTCACACTTCATCTAAATATTGTCCTTCATGATATTCTTATTAAAAAGTCAATTTTATAGAACTATTACCACAATAATTTTTGAAGAAATTTTACCAATGGGGTACACGAAATGATATTAAATCAAAAAGTTGCAAAAACGATTTTTCATAAAAGTGGAAGCAATATCTATATCTACTTTCATTGTGTTTTTCACAAAATGTCAAGGACATTACATTAACCTTTAAGACACTGCAATATCCTGTTGCTCGGTTCTTACGAAATCTTCATGGCTACTGTAATAGTGGACCTTCACGTGCAGGTAGCATAAATTTGAAGTAATAAAGTTTATTTGTTTTACCTATTTTGCTTACTCGCTAAATGTAAAAGAGTGAAAATCTACCAAAAATGTTGACTACAGTAACTACTCTCTATTTCGAGTGACATTCCACTCGCCACCGAGTGGCATTTTCCCTCATTTAGAGTTAATTACCACCCCGGGCAGAGCGAAATTTCAGTCTATTTTAACGCGAAAAAAGAGAGGCCACTTTAGGCAATCGCCGATGAGTGAATTTCACTCTTTTATCATTAAGAGGAGTAATCTGGCGATACAGAAAGCTTCAATATGTTATGCCGACCAATCGCATACATTGTAGTGAGTATACACCGTGTTGCACGTACGCGCATTGCTAATCCATTGGTCAATGTATGCCTCATGTATTTGCCCCTGTACCTAGGGCGTATGGCCAATGAAATAGCTCTTATGCTTTGCTGTTATTAGAAACTTATTACGTTGGTGAAAAGGTCTATGGATTTACAATAGTCCTTGTAATAAACAGTTCATAATCATCATTTGGGTTTAGGATCTGTTTTCTTCATGACACGCTTCATTGATCACCTTGTGACAGCAAAACTAATCCATCGACCACTAGTTTCCAATCAAAATTTTGTTATGAATTTAAAAAAATCAAATTAGCTGTTACTTCAACACAAAACCACTTTCACGTATGACGTCCGGCGGGATGTTGTTGGTCGGTGTCATTTCTACAAGCTATTTTGGTATAACAGAAGTACTACGCATGACGGGAAGGGTTGACCTTCTTCTTTACAAGGACAGGTGCTGCATGTAGTATATTGTATTTCCGCACACGTTTCGCGTTTTAATCGTGATTTGACATCAATTACATGGTAAAGACATTGGTTTTGAAGAAAATTTATCTTGAAAATAGTTAATCTCTCAGAGTTGGAACGAAAAAGGTTGAATGGGGTAATGTTTTAATGCAAGAAGAAATAAGATAGCGTATGTGCCAAAACATGAATCAATTTGCCGGTGTAGAAGAATTCCCGGCATGCACTATAAATCTTTCACACCCAACTAGTCCATTTTCGTTGTGTTGTAAACAGCCTGAGAAAGATTGTTTGAAAATTAAATTAACAATTTGTGGAGGGGGTAGGGTTTTATAGAAGATGTGGAGTAACGTCGTCATCAGCTGTGTTAACATGAGCACATTGGACGACATCACTGCAATATAGGTCAGTAGCATATAGTACAAAGCACAGCATACATAAGTAGTGTGTGTGTGTGAATGTAGTTTATTCAATTGGAAGTAGGCGCACAAGAGAACCCTACTAGACCGAAGATTCACAAGACGGAAGGCTCGATAGTTCGAAGGTTTGCGAGTAGGATAGCTTGGGTTTGACATAGGTCCTAAAATTAGGGTCACGATTCGAGTAAGGAATAGCGTAGGGCATAAATTATGGCTTGATTAGGATTAGAGTATCTTTAATCTAGTAATCTTCGATTTAGTGGACCCATGCAGCTATCTCATAGGCGTACGGGGCGGGGGCAGACTCCCCCCAAATTTCTGAGATCGAAAATCGGGCAGGAAATAACTAAAATTCGGGAAGAGCATAAGTGAAATTTCGGCAGAGATGAAGTAAAAGTGAAAAGATTGCCCGAATTTTCTACTGAGTTTCCGAAGTTTTGATCGAATGCCCGAAAAATGTGCAAACATTTTCGCGCGCTTCGCGCGCACGTATCGGTTTGGCAGTCTATTTTATGCACCTGAAATGCAACGAAATTCGGGCAACTTAGTTTTTGAGATTCGGGCAAAAAATTTTCTGCCCCTACAAATTGAAAGAGTCACGTACGCATATGAGCTATCTTGCAGTATACGTATGGAACATGTGGCCTTTGCTTCACATAACGCTTAACATATTTGTGACGCCATGTTCACATCCGCACTGAAAAAAATATGAATCTAATAGTCCACCAAGTTTTCCCACATTTATTTCAAGCTTATGTATCAAGATTTCTTTCCTAAATCAAGATATCTCTTTTGAATCCTTTTATTCCACTCAAACGATTAAGTATAGCAGAGACGGAAGTATCAAAGTTATGCATTCGATATCTGTCTTGTAATTAGCATTACCAATTTTCCCATATTCCTGCAATACTGGCAGTATGTCCTTAGAAATAGTTGCCAGACTTTCTGTGAGTGAGGTAACCGGTCAAATTTGGCGTTCAGTATGGTCAAAAAACGCCAAATGCACATTCGTTGAAAAATTGAGTAAAAATCATGAATATATTGTAAAATAACAGAACATTTTATGGACACTAACCGAGTTTTTATTCAATTATGCTAAAAATGTGAGATCTGAGGCTTGAAATGTGAGTTTTTCCTTTAAAGTTTCTAGGGAAAATTGAGAAAAACATACTTTTTTAAGGAAAATTGACAGGCAAACGTAAAAACTCCAGAAATACGCTTAATTGCTGTTCGGCGTATTTTTTAAAATTCCGCACACCAACACCATCTAAAAACGCCATATTTAGTGATTTTTGCCTTTAAACATGACAACCCTGCTTAGAAACCGACATCGTCTAAACGCCACATTCCCTTGAAGTAGAGGATTAATTACGTAAATACAGATTTGCTGTGACTTTATGAAAACAAAAAGTGATTCCAACATGTTAACAAGAATAGGCCATGCAATGCACGCATAAAATTAACGATATGATCACCTTAGTGAGTTGCGACCTATGCCAAACAGAGAAAATCTGAAGCTTTAGCTAAAGCTCTAACTTTCCTGATAGAGACGTTCTTTGCCGACGTCAGAGGGCTGCACACTTTTGTGTTTGTTTGACGTTTTGGCTGTTGCGTCACGATTGCTGCGCACCGATATCAGTAATATAACACAGCTTCTGCATATGAACTGTAACAGGCAGTGCTACAATCGGAGACGCTCTGACGTAACGCATGAAACCTCTTCAGATGGTCGGATGGTTCTACTTTCTGCTCGTTCAAAACAGAAATTGTGGTAGTAGTGCTCTCATAGGCGTAGGAAGCGGGGGAGGGGGTTAGCACCCCAGTCAAAAATGTAGGGAGGAACTATACTTCCGCCCCCACTTCCAAGGACGAGAACCCCTTATTTGTCTATTCTGAAAGGAATGCAAAAAAATTAAAAGCAATTTACTTTAAACTTTGTCCAAAATGATGCACCACATTGCATCAAAGGACCCTCAAATACCCAGAAATTTTCTAAAGGGGAGAGGGAACACCCCCTTCCTCTTAGACCCCTCCCCAGGACGGCGATCCGAAACAAATTTCAGCGCCCAGTGTCCAACAGTTTCCTGTGCTTATGAGTGCTCTTACTGTGTATTACTCAAATTGATTCACAACCGTAAACATGCTCGTTCTAGACAAGAACTGTCGTAGAAGTGTTCTGACTGCCCTAAAATTAATTCATAACGGTCTTTTTATTACATAAAGTAGTCCTGCATTCTTGCCTAATGCTTGTTTTACATTACGGTCACGTTGTATTATTTTTATATAATGTATAATGTATATCACAACAACCGAATCGTGCGATATTCTTAACTGACAAGCTGAACCCTCTATCATAGTCCAACTTACCAGATCTCTCGACATATTTGTAGTTTGGGGATTTGAATCATAACGAAGGTGAATCAACCCATCCATAGACTTGCTGAAATCCTTCCTTTAACGTCCCCAGACAGCGTTACGTTTTCACATGGAACTGCGTCACCACTTAAAGGCCTCATCTTTTTCAAACTAGACAAAAATTACTGTTTTCCCTAGCGTAAACTCATGCAATTTTTTCTACCTTCTAATTCTCGACTCACGAACACGAACTAAGGGGCCTAACCAAACGATTGTTAATACGAGGACAGCCGTACGCATAGGTTTTCTAATATAGCTGTTATTTCTTTTCGTGGATCGCGCGGAAACATTTTCGCACCTCAAGCAAAAGACAACTTTTGTGCTTCCATAGCCATTTCGCGTCTACCTTACCTTGAAGGTCACCATTCAAAACAAAACTTGGTTCATTCCTCAGAAACCATACACGTGTATCATGTGTGACGTTATTATGACGTCATGTATACCGCTCATGACACCTGACGACCTGTTATATTCCATTGATACGTCTTAGGCAGAGTGTAAAAAAATACTTATTGGTGTAATAATATGTAAATGACTAAGCAAAGTTAATAAATGCTTCAAATACAACGCTTGCTCGTAACAAACTTATATGAGAGCCGTTCAGTTGACATAATGCACTTACGCCCGCAGCCGGCGAAGGTGAAGGGGCTAGATACCTACAATGTGAGTGAATTTTTTCAGGGTGTGGGAAGATATTTTTCAAGAGTAAGATGTGTTTAGGCAATTGAATTTTTTTTGTTCAAAATTTTCTTAAGGGTAAAAATTTTATTTTCTAAACTAAGAATAGTGCTAGGGTTACTATGTTGAAATCAAAAATAGGAATAAGCAATTGGTGTCATGAGGGTTAGATCCCTATGCTTCCTATCACAGCTCCTTAGCATCTTTATAATCAAAAGGAACGATCATTTGGAATCGAAGAACGATTTGTACTGTACATAATTTGGGTCCCCTTCCAGTGTTTGGTCAAACGACGTAATATTTTACTGATCTTAAATTTTACAATTTAATTCAGGCCTTCTGATCTGCCCATCCACTGTCAATACCGCCAATACCTATACGTATATGTAGCGTATACAACAAAACTGTTGTGAGCATGCATCCACGATTCAGTGTATAAACCTTTTGTATTTTGAAAGTTATGCATTAATGCTATATACTGCAAAATTTTGTACTCGTACTTATGAAAAATGGTATGTTCACATACTCTTGTCCATAACCGAGGCACTTCAGTTTTACTCATGCATGACATTGTAATCATACTATAAGTCTGACTTGTACTCATACTCATGACATTGTACTCACACTCCAAGTCTGGCTTGCACTCGCACTCGTGATATTGTACACACTTCAAGACCGACTTGTATTCATACTTATGACAATGTACTCAAACTGCAAGTCTGGCTTGTATTCATACTTATGACATGGTACTCACACTACAAAACCGACTTGTACTCATACTCATGACATTGTACTCACACTTCAAGACTAACTTGTACACATACTCATGACATTGTACTCACACATCAAGACTAACTTGTACTCTTACTTCCGACATTGTACTCATTCTTCAAGTCTGGATTGTTCTCATGCTCACGACATTGTACTCATACCACAAGCCTGGCTTGTACTTATACTCATACCAGTGTACTCATCCTGCAAGTCTGGTATACTCATACTTATGCGCCATTGTCAACAGTCCGTTCCCTGTCCCGAAATGTCCCTTGTTCATGATCATTCAGCAGTGTTCTCTATCGATCGATTGGATCTCAAATCAATTTATCATCTTACGTTAGCTACAAAGATCATGTAATGAGTTATGAAATACACGTGCAAAAGCCTATTGTCTTTACCAACCGAGTCCTTTACTCACATCATGTGAACTTCAAAACTTATGCGATGTAACATATCCAGAGGATTTTCCTGGCAAGGCCTGTCTAAAAAGATCCCGCCTTATTAAAGTCAACATCTCCTTGAAAATGATAAAGTGACGGAAATCTAGGTAAATAGAAAAAGACATTTGGTTGAAATCTTTTGTGGATACTAATGAACATTTGCCTGTGGCAATGATGAATATGATAACATCAAAGTCATGTTATATATCTCAAGGGATGTAAGCACTGAAATTTTTAGTTTTCAAAAAGCCCTGGAAAGATTGATTTTAGAATTACAGACCGGAGTAACTGTTTCGTCTTAGTTTTCATGAGCTATCATCTTTAACTAAACGTGTAGCGTGTAAGCAATGAAGAAAATGAGAGTTTTTACATATACTTCAGGAAAGTTACTGCAGGATGGTAACTCAAGTCTAGTTAATTCATGATCCAATGTAAAAAGTCTAGCAACAGAGCTCCTCGTTGGTAAGGATTCTAAATTGTTACATGTAATTACTGCAGAAGACCACAAGTGCGTGTTTACTCCCTGAGGGTAGGTGTATATGTGTGTAGAGTGTAGTTTGTAGTTTTTGTTAAGAGACTTTGACATTTACAGGCAGCTTCGTTAATGGTAATTATTAAAGTACTCAAAAGATACTGTAGTGTTTTTACTGACAAAGATTATTCTTTCGTTGTTGTCGATATGATCATTGCGAGCAGACTAGTAGTGAGTTCGTGGTATTCTGAGGTGAGTGGCGTACGCAGGGGGCATTGGGTCGTGCGCCCCTCACAGATACCAATTTTTTTTTAGTTCTTAAAAATACGTAATTTTTTTTACACAAACTCTACTTCAAAATGTAGCATATTTAGCATCAAATTACATGTAAGGACACCACATTTTTTAAATTTTTTTAAAGGAGGAGTTTCCCCTCACCTTAAACCCCTCCCAAACTTGGCGGGAACAAACTTTTGCGTTTGACATCCTTTTGACAAGACGTCGGTTCTGGCCCGGTCGGCTTCGGGTTGCTGGATCCATGACGGGTGCATGGTACACAAATTTTTAACACACATTTAACTTCAAAATGTGGCATATGTGGCACCAGATTGCATGTTAGGACACCTTAATTTTCAAAAATTTGCAGCACCCCTCCCCTTTGACCCTCTCACTGATGCCCAAAAACTACTTCTTCTTCAGTTCCTTAAAATACGTAAATTTTTCAACACAAATTTTACTTCAAACTGTAGCATATGTGGCACCAGATTGCATATAAGGACACCTAAATTTTCAAAACTTTCCAAAGGGGAGAAGGACAGCCCTCCTCTCAGACCCCTCCACAGGCCGGCGATAACACAACATACTGCATGACCCCCCTTCAGAGAAATCCTGCGTACGCCACTGTCTGAGGTTACTCATGCTTTGTTACATGTCGATGAACTCGTTTGCGGGAAAAAGGATTTGAACTCGGACTCGAACTCACAACTCCTTGAAGTACGTCATAGGTGCTAATAGAAAACTGTGTACTCGTAATACTCAGGATAAAGGACTTCTACTCGTACTCGTGTTTCACGTTCGTGCACTGTTACTCAAATGCTCGACTCGTACTCTTGTACTCGTAAGTTTTACTCGCGTTCTCATACTCGTGTACCCGTACTCGCAGTCGTGTTCTCGCACCCTCAATCATATGTAGCACGCTTGTACTCACACCGTAAGATTTGTTGCTATCCTGCACGCTTCATACTGCATTTCAGTTAATTCAACGAAGGATACACTTATACCTATCATAATCAACGAGTGCAATATTTCTGAAAGCGGGCTTTACAAAACTTCTTTCCATTTATATAAGACTGCCATTCAACACGTTAGTTTAATGTGTATATATGTACAACAATACCTACAGCAATTTATATTGGAAATTGTGCGAATTTTTTTTTCGTACTTATGTATTATGCTACAATGCATGTGCTTCAAGTTTCAGTCCTTACCGTTTCTAAGACCTTCTGATGTAACTATTAGGCAATGGTCTTGTAAGCTATATTTCTCCAGCAATAAAACGAGATATTTTATGTCATTCTTGGCGTTCAATATAATGGTAATATTTATAGTCTAAGAACCTTGTTGAGCCTTATCATCTCCCTGGTTGAGCCGAGTTTAGATGCTTGAGGAATGTAAATTTATCTTATTTAATTTACTCTGTTCCCGGGAAGTTTGTTTCGCGATCTACATTCCCAAAGGATTGTGCCTTACTGTATATTTAAATAAGATATCAAACTCCTTTATAGCGTACAAAAATATTCTTTTCCTATGACTTGGTATAAAAACAAGCAATTACTTTACACCGCGTTTCAAAAACTTGGGTATTCATGACTATAGCGGGTTCGTTGCATTTTATAAGTCTTATTTGACCTAATTGTGCATTCGTTATCAAACGCTTTCATACAGTACATATAGTGAATTGCTTTTCCATTCAGTGATATAAAATAACCAATCAGTCCATACACGCTGGATGAAAATGAATATTCATTACAATTACTCATCCATAATTTTATTTTCTAAATCGATTTAAGCATAGTATTTTTTCCAGCAATACAATTTCAATCACTATATTTCAGTCTATTGTCAGATTATTGAAACCATATCTTCCCCAGTAAAAAGCCTTGAAAATTATAATTGAAATTTTTATTTTGTAAAATTTTATTTTTAAAATTTTATTTTTATTTTTAAAATTTGTAATTGACTTTTTCAAAAAATAATAGGGGAAAAAACTTGTAGTAGTTACTTATAAGACGCTTACAATATCAACAATGTATTTGTAGAATACGATCAACAGAGTTTTTAGCCCCGATTCTTCCACTCAACTAAGTCGATCCCTTCTCGGCCTTTTTGGCTAAGATCATGTACAGTATAGTATCTGTTCTTTTCAGCCAGTTTAGAACGAGCCACGCATTATAACAGACTATGATGTAGAGTTCCGAAGGTCGAGAGGCTGGTCATGTTCTGTCTAGGTTGTCCCTTGGGGACGTACCTCTTTCTAGGAGCAAAACTCTTTCGGGAGTAAAACGTTTGGTTTTTACGCCGATCGACTCTTCGGCAGAGAGTCAAGGGGACTTTGAAGAAGTACCCATTCAAATCAATCTCATCACTGATTATCATGATTCTGTTCAAAAGAAATCTTCAGCAACATCAGAAACAATTTCCGCAATTTTGAAACTTAAGAAAATACACCAATTAGCTGGCATAAGTTCCATTAATTTTTTTTTTTAATTGTTCTGCAAGGTAAGAGAAAGGTATTAATTTGTCACCAGTTATCCTAAAATATTTATTCGAAATCCACGGTGTGAAAAAAAAGAAACCCAGAACAATTATACCATCATTGAAAAAATATGTATCGTACGTAGTGGGGTAGTCAGTTGTGGGACGGGACGAGGTGGGGTGAGAGCTGGGTTACCACGGTCATGAAAGGCAGCAGAATAATAAAGCTATTAAAAGGTGACATAACATTTTATATTTTATATCAGTCCTGGGTAAACCTAAATCCGCTGAAACTTAAAGAAAGGCTTACTCCACAACACATTTCAAAGTGTTCACATGCACGACTAAACCCTCGATCCAAGGAATATGCCTTCGATATACCGCATATAAGAAGGCCACAAGCGAGACTACACCCCTGATATTACGACTTCGGCAAATAGTGATTCGAATTCCCTCCCTCAAGATATTTTTATTAAGTATTTTGCCTAAAGTTCAGAAGATTCTCTTTGTTTAACCTAAATTACACCTATCACTGCCCTTGTGAGTAGTATCATACAGTGTGTGTATTTGTCCGTTATGATACATGACTTAGATGCCGTACTGCGCAAATATTGAGTTATTGATTTTCTTTTCATGGAAGCATCTTACAGCTTGAGTAGGTCTATAGCATCTTTTGCCTGACTACGTTAAAGGGGCAGCTCAGTTGTGATACAGAAAATGTTCATACCTTTAACACTACGATCTATTCTTAAAGAATAATCGCCTATTAGTAAAATGTTTCTCCCATAAAAAAATTCTCTGCTGTATTACTCATGAATAATTTTTTGTTTCAAATGATGCAACGTTTATAATTTTCCTAATTTGTAACATTTTGGGGGACGTCAAACCATTGCCACTTGTGCTTGGTGAGAGTGAATGGTTTTATAATAATGAAAGTTTTTCTCACTCTTATGCCATATTGACGCACTGTTAAACGTACTGTGCTACTTTAAGATAATGTGAGGCCCAATCTATTATATGACTGATGTTGTGTATCCCTTCCGACGAGGCAGCTGTTTCCCAAGAGGCTAAAGTTTCTGCGTCTCTTTCTGTGTGTATTTTCAATGTTAATGCTATATTCATAGCAGATAGGCTAAATATATACTATCTCACGCTTGGCAAGGAAGCCTTCCCAACTTCACAGCCTGCATGCCAATGGTCGTTTTTATGCACACACAACTAGATTCTTATGTTGATTTTTCTGCAGAATGATCAGTACACGAGAGAAGGAATAATATGTTCTCTTTTAAGGTGTTAGGAAAAGGATGTGAATGCAATCAGGCTATAAATTGACCACGTTTTGGGGATGATTACCATCCAGATATATTTATTCGGGGCCCTGCAGGCTCTTTTCCATCATTTGATGATATATTTTATACAAAATGGTTAAATTCATGCATGATGCACGAAAAGTTATAGCAGACTTTGTGATTGCAATGCATGATGGGAACTGGGAGTATAAATAATGAGCGAACTTAGCGCTAACACTTCTACTGTACTGGTTTACTCGCAGTTTCCATACTCCTTCAATGACGTAATCATTTAAGTCTGCGATTGATTTATTAAGTTGCAGTATGTGTCTTTGCCAGGTCCGTAGCCAGACAAAGTATACCAAAGGCCTGAGTGAGCGAGCTTCGAAGGGAGGTGCGAAATATTTGCTAGGGCCTAGTTATGCTATGCTGCAATAAAGTAATAATATTGTTATAATTGTTCTCAAAAATTTTCTAGGGCTGCCGCCCTACGGGCTACTAGAAAGGTTCAAGAACGTTGAAAAAAGACCATATTTGTAAGCTACTGTTAATGTTCTCAACTAAGATTAGAGAGAGTTCTTATTTCCCTTAAAAGTGTTCAGCGGGTTTTCGTGAATTATAACTAAAAACTACAAACCAAAGTTATTTTCGTCAATCCGTGTATAATCCAGTCTTGTTTGATATTTAATTCGGAAGGGTGTCTGGAATGAGCATCAATGAAGTGTGACTTTGTTTACAGCTTCTAATTCAAAATTTCATCCCACACTTCAAGTTTGGAATTCATTACATCTGGGCACTGATTTATAAAGAGTTAGGATTGATCTTAAGCTTGATTTGCCATGCAATCATCCCATTGAAATTAAACTTAAGATTGATCTTAACCCTTTATGAAACAGGACCCAGGTGTGACAAGGCAACGGCAGATTTTGTTATTGGAAAACTTCCCTTTCCCTTTTTTTCGGTAGAGAGAGGATTAAATTCTTTGTCCTCTTCATTGCCACACAGAGATTATCTAATTTTTCCAAATGTCATCATTATCCAAGAGCCCACCCGATCATCGGAATCAAACATCGGAATTCAGGAGCGTATGGAAGAATTCTCAATAAAGGGGCCGCAAGGTTTGATTGATCGCTGTCCTGGGAAGGGGTCTAAGTGGAAGGGTCCCCCCTCTTTTGAAAATTTTTGCTTTTGGAAGAGGGCTGGGATGCAAAATGGTGCTATGTTTGACAAATTTTGAGGCATTTTCTTTTTTGCCTCGACTTTTTATCACGCATGACGGCCAATAGAGGGCGTCTGTTGCGCCCCTTGGATCCGCCACTGTCGGAATCTGCCGAAGTTTGTGACCGGACAACTTCCAGCCTGACAATCCCTCCTCCCGGACTAATAGCTTCTAGATGAGTTCCCCTCGGACAATTTTGACTCCGGGAGATTTCTACCAGCAGGACGAACGGCGTGTTTGGTCTAGTGGTTAGAGCATCCGCCTCTCACGAGGGAGACCCGGGTTCGATTCCCAGGTCGAGTCATACCAAAGACTTTAAAAATGGAACCTTCTGCCGTTGTGCGTGAT
>WURT03148241.1:0-11046 GCA_009936505.3 Holothuria glaberrima
CATGGTAAATCGGACTTGCGTATACAGTTACGCATTCCCACATAAAACAGTGTGTAAAACGTTAAGGCGAAACGGTTTTTTCGCCTTAAGGTGGAGTTCTCCCAACAGTTGCGTTTTTTCATACCATATTTCTCCTAAATCCCAATCTTTAGAAATATATATATATATGTATATATGTTATATATATTTATATATATGCATGCAAGAATTAGATGTGATATTTTCACAAAGTAATTCAGAAAATGATCTCACTCACCAGTCTCATTTTATTGGCACTGAAGGCTGGTGTCATTATATTGCGTGCATGTTTCCATCGAGCCCCTTGCAATCGGCTCACAGATTTGTTCAATGGATAATTATCAAATCCACTATCCTGGGGATGAAAGGAAGAATACACAGAAATTAAAGACAACCCAGGAAGAAAATTCACCTTCCTGGACAATCATAGAGTTAAATTCCAGGCATTAAATAAAATGATCAGAACCAAGTTTTTGAAATAGGCCTACCTATAATAAACTTCTAGAAGGAAAACACTTCACTGTTTCTAACACTAATTAAGTTACCTATCAGAATTTAATGGTACATTAAATCACAGCTGTTATGTATGTGGTAGTCTACTAAAGATATTTTACTAGCAATTTGAAAGTGTCTGAATATTTCAAAATCTAAAGATATGAGAATCAAAACAGAACATATTGGTGCAATCTCAAATTTGGAACAAACGTTTATAGGGAATAGTAGACAATGCATTTCACAAAATACATCATTACCCTTCTGTTGTGGAAGTGGGAGAAATTGCGGACAAGGATTTCTTTCAGCATGTCGGCATCTGCAATAATGATGACTGGCTTGGTGCCTAAGAAAAGACTGCAAAAGAAAATAACAATAGTAAAAATAAATGTCTCTTACACCTGCAAGATGTTTTGAGAAACAAGTAGAGCTCTTGAAAAACTGTCTTCCTTCTATAGCAGCCTGTAAACTATGAATTAATGGAATTAATGTCAAGAGAGCTAGTGACAAAGGATACATCAGTTTTGAGTGCACAACATTAAACCATCCAATCATGTGGGCTCCTAGCAAATATTGTCAAAGTACAGAACAGGTTCTTTATTTTTTAAATTAGTCCATTCACAACAATGAAAGGCATAGGATATCTCAAAAAGAATAGTACAGTTAGTGAGGGAAAAACTATGAGATTTAACAATTTTGAGATAAACTATGTAATGTGCAAGCATACATTCTGCCTACAGTGCCCCACCTGAACAGAATAAGGATGCGCATAGCCAGTCTTTCAACCCATTGCCTGACAAATCATCCCCAAACGTCCTTCAACAGTGACCCATGACACTGTATAATAACTGAGCTTGAGAGAAATGTGATTAAGAAAGTATACTGCACAAGGAAGTAAACTTTCCCACTGTTGTTAAGGCATGCCTTAACAGAAAGTTTCCCTCATTTTTCAAAGTTCGGCCTCTCACAGCATTCCTTTTCACTGATATTCCTAGCAGATTAGGCCAAGGCTTCCAGTGTTCAGTAGATATAGCAAATACTGGCCATACCCATTCACTACAAAATTTTGCTATCACGAAAAAAAAAAATTGTTTTGATTAAATATTAGGCTATATTTTGTAAAGATTGAAAAACATCATGGTTCTCATTGTAGAGTACCAACAATATCATGGCACTAATGGAAGAGTTAGTACCATGGTCTTTTTTCCTGTGGGGTGAAGTGTTATATCCTTCATAATCATCCATGATTGTTACCTGTGTAATAATGGTACATTCATAAGATGCATTATGCAAATGAAATGAGGTCAGAGAACAGACACGACAAGATGGCCTAATAAAATACAGTAATCATCTAAAAACCTCTCTTCACAATCTTTGATATCGTGGACCACCAACAACTTCAGAAGTCTTTTCAGGATAGAACATGAAATATCTTGTTTTTCATGGGGGATGGAAATAATGGAAGGATACATTTACTCACCCATAAATAGTGCCATGTTTTTGTCTCATTTCATGAAGGGCAGTAGCAAAACCCTGAAAAAAGAAATATAGGGTAATTAAATTCATCATAATAGGCATACTTTACTTGTATGGCTGTCTAGGAACCACTGGAGAAAAGCATTTACTCAACTAAATAATTAACCGGTGATGTGGCCGAGTGGATAAAGGCGGTGGCATTTGAAGGGATGAAGCTTGGCAACCGGGAGATTCAGGGTTCGATCCCTGGCCAGGTCAAAGTTAGGTGGGTTTTTCATCCAAGAGCAATCTACGGTTTTCCCATCTGAACTGGCTTTTCTAAAGAAACCAAATTTGATCCAAATTGTTGAGTTGGTTAGCCACCTGATGTGAAGTTGTAGTTCATAAGCCAGATAGGTTTCTCCCACATTTGTGGTCACTTAGCATTGTAAAACAACTGTCCTTCAAGACCTGAATTATTATAACTAATGCTGGGTCAAAGGATTCACAGGATTTACAGGGTTTACTCGCCCTAAAAGGTCCCGTATTTTTGTCTCGCTTCTGACCCGTAGCCATGGGGGGGGGGCTTTTCGGGTCAATGCCCCCCAAAAATATTTCTGCCCCCAAGATGAAAATTGAAACTGCACAATAATTAATGTGGTGGAATCTTTTATGCCCCCCAATCACAACGCTTGTCCCCCTAAAAATGTGAAGCTGGCTACGGGCCAGCTCACTTCATGAAGGGCAACAGCAAAATCCTGAATCCTATGACCTCCATTGGGGAAGTTTGTGGCACACATAATTTTCATACCTTCAGAACCATGATTTTGCCCAGATTTTGGGAATTTATACTTCTATGAATGTCCTAAATTTTTTAGACAATACAGTTCAGTTTCATGTTCATCTTTGACCTTTAGGAATTCTTTGGAAATTTAAATTTAAATTTAAACCTTGGTGACCCCAGATGACCTTAGACCTTCACCACAAACAACAGGGTTAATACTCTCAGTATGAGGCAGCTACTTACCATTAAGTAGTGTTTCCTCTCTTGACATATTGTGATAACAACATATGTCACAAAGACACATACACACATACACAGACACACATACATACACAAATGCCAACATAAATGTATACAGTACTTTTCTTTTATCATCAAAACCAAGTTTTGCCCTTTAAAGGATAACTGGGAAATGAATCAGCAGGAATAACGATTCAGGGGTAAATATGTTGATATGTCAAAAGAGCTAACTAACAATGCACCAGGATATTGGCTTAGGTGGCTGGGTTACCAGACTCAACTTCAACCGCCCGGCTAGGAGCCATGTAACGAGCCCACTTTCCTAGGGATGATATTTTGAATACTGACATGGATATGCCCCAAAATCATATTTTGAAGTAAACATTTATTGTGAAGTTAAACAAAACAGATTCTTTTGGTCACTTTTTTTATTCTGTCACAAGTTTTGTTAGCCACCACTGGGTGGAAGGGGGAGGGGGGGGGATACCATTCTTTGACAGTGCCAGGTTAGCACCTCAGCCATAGAGGAGGCATTTCTTTAAAGGGAAAATACAGTCACCCCAGTCAGAGTTATTACGCCCTGTCATTCTTGTTCATGAATGACCTATTGTGATTGCTTTAGCTATTGTTAATAATAGTCATGTTCAAAATGTCTTCATATGTGCTTGTATATGCAATAATCTGAGGAGATTTGCAAGAGTTTGCTGATTTTTCAAAGCAAATTTTGAGGCGACTGCCTATTGCCTTTAAGCCTACTGGTGTTAGACTAGTGATCAACAGATTGGTGTCGCTGAGGTATATGTTCCTGTGTCACTTATGTCATTGTAGGAATTGCGACTCTATTCAGAGTCGTGACTACAAGGGCTATGGGTACTGACGTATAACCGACTCCAAAAATATTGGAGTTGCTCAAGCATACTGGGTGTACATTAATTCAAATTGTAATGATGGGTTTGCCCTATCACAGTTTAGCAATCTCAGAATGGCATCACAAACCTGTTTTATGATCTTATGGTAGTGCCCAAAAAGAGGCATTGGTGTATCTGCTGGGATCCCCATGGACTTGAAGAAGCCAAACTTCCATTGTTGATATCTGTCAAACAAAGAAAGATCCATACAAGAACAATTAGACTAATTTGAATAGGGTAATTAATGCAACAAGAGGGGAAACACTTAAACTATTTTAACAACACATAAATGGAGACCAAAGCCCTCTCATCCAAAGGTCCACTTGAGTAAAAGTCAACTTCACCAATGGTTCACTAAGCCCTACTGTAAACTATGATGCTCACACTAATCCTAAATTCATAATCCTAAGAATCATCAGGACTGTATTAAAATCCTGACCCTAGTTAATCCAACCCTGTGAGCCCTAACCCTAAACAGATTTCTGTCTAGTGGACCCTCAGTCTACTATGGCATTATTCCTCTAAGACAGAAGTAGAGAACCTAGCCTGCACTGAGTTGCTAGCAACCTCCTTGTCATAATATTGGATGTTTGCATCGCAACCAAAGCAGCTTGTGACAACGTGTTTCAAAGTACTCCGGCTTGCGCAATCTTAAAACAAACACAAACTCAATGGGAGAATCTCATAAACGAAACTGCATGTGAAAAATTTTACACACAAAATGTCCATTGAAATGACTGACGATGGCACGAGTTGTGATTGGCTGGTTAACATTGAACCAATCACAATGGATTTTATATAGATTCTGCTTGTAGCTCAACAGTAAACCTGCGTAGCTGATCTCTTTGGCAGTTTTTTCTTTTTTTGCAGTGAATTGTTGATCTGAACGTAAACATTATGTTCCCTACTAGGGGTACTTAAAAGTCGGAATATGGAGGCCAAGCATACATTGACTTTGTACACGGTTTTGCAATAATCTAAACACAGATTCATCGGGCCGGCGTGTTAAAATTTTTAATTACGCTGTATGGAATTTACGCTGATAGGATTTCTTCAGTCGTCCGAAGGACAATTAACCTTAAACAACAGTTCTGGAATTAGTTACTCTTCCAACGGAAATTCTGGTCATGATGGGCGACCAGACGATGGTAAAATTTGGACACTGGTTTCGAATTGAGTCTGTATAATGTACGTATGCCTGCGCCGAGATGGAATGCAGTTGGGACTTGGGAGAACACACAGTACACATCGCTGTGGGGATATTGGGCTGACATATGCAGGTCTTGCAATCAAACTCTGGTGTGAATGTTCTGTGGAAATGGCAAGCCTTTCAAATTGTTGAAACATAGAAGGATCATGGTATGATGGAAATAATATATGGATCCAAGCTCGAGCGGAATTGTAATCAGAATATCAGGAGTTCCAGTAGGTATTACAGAAATACCATTATTTCTCAGCTCACACTTGTGTTGCAATTTTGCGAGTCAAAAAAAAAAGTGTCACAGTCGTGATCAATTGTAGCGCTAATTGCGATGCTATACCGGCTAACACAAGCCCTGCCAACAGACAACTGAGCAGAATAATCCCTTTATATTCAGCACACAGCCTGCAGAGCCCAACCACAGTATTGCATGGGCAATAGGTTTATAGGTTAAGGAGACCAAGATTATATTCAGAGGCTTACATGACCTCATTATACATTTAGAATGTACCATATACCTAATGTGCAGTATAGGTTGCCAGTCAAGTCACCACCTTGCAACTCACAAAGTATCCCCCAACAAAGTCGCCCCCTTGGCCAACAAAGTCGCCCCTTAACAAACTCACCCCATACAAACTCACCTCCTGACAAAGTTGTCCCTCAACAAAGTCGCCCCCCTCAGTTCAACAAAGTCGTCCCCACAAAATTTCATTTAAAAAAAATTAGGTAAAGACAATAGGCCTTAAAACAGATACAATGATCTTCGTGTAAATTAGCTCTTATCACGTGCCTTCGCTCATCTGTTGCTGATTTGACATCGTTATCACCTAGCCTCAGGTTCTGTTTGAAACCATGGAGTTGCAACTCCCTGTTGACACTAACATCTCCCAAAAACTTTTGTTTTTCCCTTATCTTTTTGGATTGGTGTAAATTTGCTGACAATTCTCTGAAGAGCAGCCTATACCGCTCAAACTACAAATTGTGGTACGTACTGTATTATGACCGAGTCATCGTGGCACCACATAAGTATAAGTATATCACATGATGACGCAAGAATGTAGACTGAATGATTATTTTTATCTATTTTCTTTACTTAAATCCTTTTTAAAATTTAATTTTGCCCAAGACGACTTGATTGTACTGAGGGGGGCAACTTTGTCAGGAGGCGAGTTTGTTAAGGAGCGACTTTGTTGCTTGAGGGGGCAACTTTGTAGCGGAGTACTTTGTCAGGGGTGACTTTGGTAGGGGGCGACTTGACTGGTCCCTGCATTATAACACTACTAGGCCCTATAATACACAAAATGTAACCCTGTGTCATGTAGGAATACACTTTATGAACTGTTAGTTGGATACACTTTATGAAATGTGCTATACAATCCATGGGTGTTTCACTGCATGAGGGTGTAGGCAACTGTATGTGCCTGTTAACTGGCTTCCACTTGTCCAGAACCAGTTATAAAAAACTTCCAGAAGAAACCAAGGAATGGGCTGCCAGTTACATTACCTGGAATGTACAGTAGGCCTATTCCAATTTGCAAACATTGTACTTGGGTTATAGTTCTGTTATTAGTAATTCGTTACATAGAAGCTATGCTGGTATACCATATGCCCCTTGTCCATAATCCAACTGCACCAATTCTGACATATCCATCACAATCTATTACTAGGTCTACATGTGCACTGTCCCTAGTCAATACTACTAAAGTGTCACTGTCAATGCGGTTTGAACAACTTTATTTTCACTTACAGGAAAAACATGATGATGCAGCCAACAATCATGCCCCACATAATGGGTTCCATCTTGCCCAGTAAGAGTTGTTAGTTATTATTCACATTCACAGTTCAGTACAGTGCAAAACATTCAAGCGTTCCGTCCCTCCTCTGGGCTCTACATGTGACTGACCGTCAGAATTCTTCCAAACGTCCGAAGCCTATACACTGTGGTTACAAGACGAGCTGAATGTAACTTATTACTGCCTGCGTCATAGTGTGGGTTTAACATCATCCTCTCACACAGATTATAGAGATACCAGTCCGCCGTCTTACCTCGACGGTGTGTGGTAGGCCTATAGTTACATGTACAGAAAAGCAAACAAAAGCAAGGTTGTCCTTTCCGACTAAAAATACAATCGGTTTACCCCAGGAAGCGGGTGTTTTCACGAAATGCATTTTGCTCATCTGGTGATGAATATTGTCTCGTGACATACTGCTGCGAACAAACTTTATCGTTTTGTTTCTGTATTGCTAACTACCTGTAGTGAAGGTACTCGGACGTGACCGGCACGGGCATGCAGCGAGTTGTTGAACTTGTACGTACGGGCAAACATGGATTTCGCAATCACAATTGCGCAATCCTGTTATTGTCGAAGGCAGGAAAATTTAGCCTGCAAAGCTAGTCTTAGCTTTCACATTATATATAATGGGAGGGGGGGGGAGGACTTAAGCAATCATTATTCATCGCCGTTGGAAGATCTGGTGTTGATGCTGTTGGTTTTTTCCTTTTTCTTTGAATATTTTTATTTTTGTTGCTCAAAAATCGGAAAAATCAAATTGATAAAATATGATGTTTTGGTGTGGGAAGGGGGTCAAGGTCGAGAAATCGCGTCTGGCCTGCCCCCCTCCAATGTCAAACATCTTCCTCCGCTCCTGGCTACTGAAGAGGGGCGAAATGGCTTCGAGGGTGGGGGATTTTTCAGGGGGGCCAAATGTGTAAAAATGTATAAAGTCAATGGCAAATTTCTGGGGGCGAGAAAATTTATCAAGTGGGGGAAGGAGGGCTTCGCCTCCTTGGCTACGGGCCTGGGAATCATACTACCTACCTCGGTATTTCAAGGTTGTCAAATAGTGTGTGTGGCTCATATAAGTCTAGGGCCCCATGAAGAGAGCGCACTGCTGAATGCATTAAAAGTGTTCCCTTAGTAAATTATGCGACAGCAAGAATGGTGGTCCAGGGGATGAGAAATTGGTTGGGGTGTATCTACTTCACAAAAGAGGAAAACACCCCAGCTGCATGTCGCTTACGTGCGTCTGCGGTTGCCTGCCAATGATTAGCTGGAAGGCCTTCCGCCTGCCCGTGGATGTATGATAAATGGAATCCGTCAGCTGAACATTCTCCCTATTTGGGGAGGGGTTAGAGGGTTGGATCCAATAGCGCAAACTAACGGTTCGTCATATTACGGACGTCTATATTAGAAATGAGGTTTCCCGCCGAGTTGTTAATTATTGTTAGGCTATCGATCGACAGTAAACGAGATAACAACTATGTCATCAACGTGGATGGGATATTCGCGACCTTTACTGCAGGCCTGTAAGCTATGTACAACTAGCCGTCGAAAGCTTTGAAGTTAGGGTCCCGGAGAGCATGGGCGTGGATCATGGGGGATGGGGGGGGGGACGTGTCCTCCTCACTTTTTTGGAAAAAAGTCCGCCCACTTTTTCAAAAATGATGAAAACTAAAACTGTGATAACAAATTCACACTACATATTAAAAGCTAATTTCGCCCAAATATGCTGGCACCATTTGCCATATAGAAACCTTCCAATTTCATTTTTTCTTCAAAGGGGAGGGGGACACCCCTCCCCAGGACAGCGATTCATAAATGGTGAAAAGTCTAACAATTCACTGTTCACTCACTTCACAAAATGTAGTTCTGATTTACCCCAAGGACTTTGTAAAAAATTCAGCAAAATGAAAATACTTCCTAAAAAGGTAGAAATTTTTGGCGATATATTCAATTCAAATTTAGCACCAAATGTAGCACCATTTTGCATCTAGCCCACCTTACGGAGCAAAAATTTTCCTGCGCCTGCACCTATGAACGACCCGATTGGCCCGCGCATGAATGTGTATCATCTTGGTATGTCCCTCAAGTTGGTTAAAGGAAGTTTGCTGTTTAGACATATAACATCAATGGTGCTGATAATCTTGGTGGTTGTATCATGTAGAAAAATTTACCCTTCTTGAGGGCAAAAACTTTAAACCCTCGGCGCAACTAACCGGCGTTTTGCCGGGAATTAAGGCCTGCTCGTTATCGTGCCATTGTGGCTCTAATATCTACCACAACTTGAAACTGAAAAATAACAGATCAGCTCAATATTTACCCGAGGGCAATTTAACAAATATGAGTTTGGTTTCCCGGATGATTTTTTGTTAAGGTAAGTCCTGTATATTCTGCATCTGTACGGGGGGGGGGGGGGGCTCCCATGGTATCAAATGTACGTCTTAGTAGCATAGAATACAGCACAAGTTTGCTGATGTTCTATAATCCAGCTAAAGCAGGGATGGAGAACCTTTTTCCTCAGACGGGCCGTTTTGATAGTCATAATCCACTTGTGGGCCGCAGATAGCAAGGGCGCTACAAGCTTCCCCATAGGACACAGGCCAAGGGGTCCCAGACAGGCTATTGCAGTAGCCCCGGAACCGCTAGAGTTTTTTGAAATTTGTAGGCAATAAAATGTTCATCCACTATCATGAAAGGCAAGGCTACACAGATCAGAAGTATCACACTATAATGACCTTTTTTATTTATGTATGAAACATATATGAAGAATGCGCGCGAAGCACCTCGAAAACACGCATATTTTGAAACCATCTTCCTTTTTTGTCTTCACTAACATTGCAAAAATATCCCCTTCGATTTCGTAAAAATTTTCCCTATACGTGTTTAAAGGGCAATTTTCGTCATCCCAGATGGTTTCAGTTCTCCCAACTAAGCAACTTGTAGCTCCTCCCATAACTGTATAAAGCTCCTCCTTGTCAAGACACAAACCTATTTTATTGCTTCAGGCCATGTCCTGCCTGGTGAGCATACAAGGCTATAATGTGTAATCCAAGACTCTATCAGCATTGTGTGGAATGTGAGCTACTCTGCATTTTTTGAATTTTCAAACTTTCATGTCAGTCAAAGAGCAGTAACCAACTGAGAATTTTGATACCCCTACACTAAAAATGTACTTTGGCGGCGACGACTGTTTGTCTTTAAGCTATGTATTTCTGTTGGGGTGGGGTGAGGTGTGTGTGTGTGTTTCGGCTGAGTTATGGATTTTTAATCAATTTCTATCACAAGTTGTTCTGAAACTTTCGAAATTTCATAATCTTCCGCAAACAATCAAAATTTTTGCGCGCTTCGCGCGTTCCCCAAAACGCCTCATGACGTATTCGCACTGTTCATTGGTGAGGGCTTTTAGACCGACTGTTCGTGTCATTAGGAGTAATTAAAGAGGAGCACAGCAGTGCAAGAAAGAGTAACATTTCTGCGATAAAACCCCAAATTTTCGGTATCCGTTGCCCAACATTAGTACCGACCACGGGTGGCGACAGAATTTTCTCGACAGCGGGCCGGACCATGCCAGCAACCCCAATTTCCGACATCACCTATTTTGAGGGGTTGGTGACAAGGGAATATGAGTGAGTCTAACCATCTCATGACATTACAGGGCATATTTTGCACAATACCACTTAATACTTCCAGTGGCGCCGCCAGACTTTGGTGATTGGGGGGGGGGGTCACCACCGATGATGTCGAAATGCTACCTCGGTTAAACTCCCACTTTGTGCGTAAATTGCACCCTTTTTTATGCGCCCTGCTTTTTTTGTGTACATCAATAGTGATCCTTTCTTTATCACTACATAAAAATGACGTCCTAGGGTGGGGTCCAAGGCGAGGGGTGTCCCCCTCCCTTTTAAGAATTTTTTGTTAATTTAGGGTTAATTAGATGCAAAATGGTGCTATCTCTGGGATATGTTTGGAGCTGATGATATATGCCCCCCCTCCCGTGCCGGCGCCACCGAATACTTCAAAAGCTGAGTTGCGCACTGAAAACTTCTTTTGAATCTTAATCGTGAAGTTTCAAAGTGCGCGAAGCGGGCAAAAAACTTTTGGTAGGCTTACACAAAAAACAAATGTAATCATTAAGAACAAAAAGAAAAAAAAATAGAAACTGTAGGG
>WURT03148252.1:0-11046 GCA_009936505.3 Holothuria glaberrima
GTCGAGCCGGCCACGGCCTTTTTCCAGTTGTGGCTCACTGGCTTGTTTTCCCTTACTCCATTGTTTATGCGGAGCATTACGCACAACGGCAGAAGGTTCCATCTTTTTAAAGTCTTTGGTATGACTCGACCTGGGAATCGAACCCAGGCCTCCCGCGTGAGAGGCGGATGCTCTACCGCTAGACCAAACACGTGTCGATCATGTTATAGAGCTTCTCTAGGTCCACTGGATGCCCATATTGCACCTTCTTCAGCAACTTGAGTAGTTGAGTGAACATGTAGGCTATTCATGCCCCAAGATTTCATCCTGCTAGGGACCCCCAAAAGGTTATTTCTCCCTTGGCTACCACCAGCCGACCTCATAATGAATCTATGGAAGCACTGATTTAAGCTTTTTTTCTGACAATCCCGTAGCAAGGCATGGTACTAAAGGGGTGGGGGAAGTTCCCGTCAGAGGAGACGGAAATATTTTGGGGGACAAGAATGTAAAAATGCAGTTAGGCAATAGCAATTTTCAATTTGTAGGGGGATGAAAATTTTGCTAGGGAGGACATTACTTCTTTGGCCACCCACCTTCTTGGCTGATGCCTGAATTATGGTCTGCTGAAGGCTACGACCCCAAATTTAGATGGTCAAGTATGATTATCTCATTGTACACCCGAGTTACAATACGTACACAGGCACATGTGATAACTTACAGGAACTGATTATTCCAATGTGTACCTGCTTGTCGCCCTCTAAAAGATTGACCGTAGCTCGATGAACCTATAGATAATACATACGCGTCACACCAAAACCGAAATCTGCTGCGTTTTGCGGGCGGGACGCAAAATTTTTTATCTCAGAACAATTGGGGCTATTTTCTAAATTTTCTTCGAAATAAAATGGCCCCTATTTGTCCTGGGAAGAGCATTTCCGCGCCCTCCCGCAAAACGCAGCAGATTTCGGTGACTGGCGTGAACTCACCTTACATACTCAATAACATACCATAGGAGGGCACCTGCTCTCTAAAAAGAATCGGATAGTACAGCGGAGGAAATAACTAATCCTCTTCGCAGACATTTTATAACAGGGGCGTATCGCATTACTAAACGATGTCTGTATTTATAGGCGAAGGAAACTGTTCTCAGCTGTGGGAGGGGGACTGAACGTTGTTTCGGATCGCCGTTCAGGGGAAGGGGTGAAAGACTTAGATGCCTTGGTACGACATATTGTGTAATTACTGAAGGTTTTTGATACTTTGGCAGAGGAAACAAAAACGTTTTGAATGGTGGGGGAAAAATCGTACTTCCCGCCCCTTACATGATTTCTAAGTGGGGGACTCAGTACTCCCTTCCCTCTTCTTATGCCTATTTGTGTCTTGTAACGATTGAGATGGTGGTAATTCACTAAGACGGATTCAGGATCAGAGTATACCCTGCGGAGCGGACTCTGTTTGCTTACCGGATAGGACTGAACAATGATTATACCGTCCTTCTATCTGCTTGGCGGCAAGGCCAGAGTAGCCTTGGTGAATATTCGGTAGACCCTGTGAATGCGTTTGTATTTGTGCTAACAGAAGATGATAGAAGACATGTCTCTAGCCACACCTCCGAGGTCAGCGTCAGGAGTTTGTCTTATAGTGTAGGCTACCATGTACGGCGATCCGTCTTTGAAAGTGGGGGGGGGGGGGAATATAGTCAGTGACAGTATCTGCAGAGCCACCATTGGTTGGAGCGGAGCGTACAAAGAAAGTTTTGGCTAAAATGATACTCCCGAGATCACCGGAAATGACCCTCTCAGGCTTTGAAATGTGATACTATGACAACTGTCAGAAGTATTTCCTGAAAAGTAAATAGGCCTTTTGTAAAAAGTCAAGAAAAAGATAAAGTGTTCCGATTGCCCTAAAAAAGTTAGAACTGTAGTTTCTGATTCGAGTGATAAGAATATCATTCAGTGAATATTATTTATTCCTTTATGTTTGACATGATTTCCGAATCTGCCGGTTTGAGTTCATGGGGGAATATAGTGTACATTATCCCCCCCCCCCATCAATTTCCATGGAGGTATACCCCAAGGATCGCCGCACATGCAGACGACACGCAGACCAAGACGCCAAAGGCTTTAACTGTAAAAAATAAAAGTATCCCTATATACTATTATTCACAAGTATATGCGCAGGGATTGTAAGGAACTGCAGCTCCCATTCGGGCCTGACAAAATTTGCGCAAACTGGTGACTTTTTAACATGTGGAGAACTTCCCAAAATCACTGTAATTTCGGGCAGAAGGGCTTAAAGACAGATTAGCATCACCCCAAGTATGACTTTTACTTGGGGGTAAGCAAAAGTCTCAGTTGGTGACTACTCTTTGATTGACATCAAAGTTACAAAATTCAAAAGATGAAGAGTAGCTCATATGACAGCATGCACAGAGAGTGTTTTGATTACACATTAGGGCCTTTTATACTCACCAGGATATGGCCTCAAGCAATGAACTATGTTTGTGTCGTGTCTGCTCAAGGAGAAGCTAAAGACAATTATGGGGGAGGGGGCTTACCACCAAGTAAAAGTCATGTTTGGGGTGATGCAAATCCCTGTTTAACCCCCACCCACACTGAGAGTTGGTCCGTGTGTCTCTGCTAGTATTTGACTGAAACAGGAGTATTCAACCTTTTTTTAACTAGTGGCCCACTTTTGCTTCTCAGTTGAAAGAACTCGAGGACCACCTTTCACTATTAAAAGAAAGATGAAGGTTTACTTACCTAACTATATAAGGTGACCTGTTGACTTATGCTTCTAAATTTCCATCTGTCTGGAATGAAATAAACTATGATAAAAATTATGATAGGAATTATGACATCCATTTTTTATTTTTACTTCAAACATCGCAGCTTACTAGAGCTTCACGGCCTATCAGTGGATTTCAGCCCAGCGGTTGAGAAACAATGGTCCGAAACCTACGATGTAATGGCAGGCCCATATACAGAAGGCACATGTTTGAAAGGGACTCTGCATGGATCTTGTACACTTACGTATGTAACTGATGAGATCATAGACAGAACAAAAGTTGGAGGGAAGTAAAAAAGGAAGGAGGAAGCATCCGTTTCCCTTTTTTGGCTACCAGCCTGCTTAAATGACAGACGCATTCATCCATCTGGAGTACGGTATCAAGGCCGCCAGAGTGGTAATGGCTTGGTATAGAATCACATAGAATGATGTCATTTGCCCAGGCTAAATACCTCCATAGGCGAAGAGATGTGAAGAATGCCTGCTTCTCCCTACTCCACAGTGTAAAATTCCTTCCTTCTATGCAGAGGCACAAGGGGAAAAGCCTATTAAATATTTATTTAAAGAGGGGGTTGTGAGGGGTCATTTGTTAATTTGGGCGATCATATCCTTATCATTTCATCTTGCTCCAAAAGTCGTGTATAATTACAGTAGTGACCACCTTATTTTTTAATTTTTGAAATGATCGTTACTCCGTAAATTCTAGTGGTAGAAAGATTTATTTTTCTAGTTCACTTTGGTTTAGTGTAACTTTTACCAACATATTCTTACAGATATAAGTGGGTGAGTAACTCGACTTGAATTTCTTGTTTTATTAGTTTCTGGTTATTGACACCGACTATACTTCTCTGCTTTACAAGACACCAAATAGCTTTATTATGCAATGAGACCTGCACCATCTTCTCATAACAATGAAGAAAACCCATTTTTAACAATCTATCAATTACGGTGCCGCTTTCGCTCAATTAGTTATACTGCATTAATCAGTCAAACAAGAAAGTTTATTCTGATGTTCAAATGATAAAATATTTCTTCATCCGGACGTTAGTTTTTGATGTGGACAATGTCTCGTTGTTCTGAGTTTTAAACAAGTATTTGCATGCTCGCTCCATGCACATAAAGGCTTACAGAAAAAATCGGTAGGCTATATCCCGGGTAAGAAAATGGATTTAAAAGACTAATATTAAGGTTGTTTTGAAAATGTGGACTTCGTTAATTCTCAACTACTTCATATCATATATTCTGATGAGTTGCTTGGTTGTGATGAAGGAAAGGGGAAGGGGGAAAGGGGAAGTAGGAAGTGGGAAGTAGGAAGTGGGAGGAGAGGGGGAATGGGAAGGGGAAAGGGGAAGGGGAAGAGGAAAGGGGAAAGAGGAAAGGGGAAGGGGAAAGGGTGGGTGGGGTTACGCATATGTGACAAAACTGAAGGAATCAAAAAGCCATGTAAATTTAATTTTGGTACTGTGGTTTTAAGTTGTTTCGGTTTTATAGTGAATTTACTTACTTAAATTTAGGTATCAAAAGTTAAAACTTCATGGGTAAAGATCAAGCAAATTGATTTATATTGACGAGTTCAAAGATCAGTATCTTACTTTAAATTTGGGCATTACATGCTAAGTATTAGATACAATGATGTTTCATATAGGCTTAAGCTTGACAAATCGTGTTCATGCGCTTGTCACAGTGACCTGAACACCACCACCATAAATGGTAAAGATAATATTACCCAGTATAGGGACCCGTCCGCAAAGTAGCCTATGTGGGTAATACATGGTTTTCTTAATGAAATATCACGGTACCGGGTTTTCACAGTTTGACCCACTGGGGACCTCAAATGAGCTTTTACCTACATCAAAGACACTAGCTGACTAGAGCTAATAAAATGAATACGAGGCACCTAAATGCCAAGTATGAAATTCGTACAGTTTTCTTCCATGACATTATCATGTTTACAATGTTCTCGCAGTTTGACCTCTAGTTACCGGATATGACCTTTCGCTTCCACGAAAACTTACAAAGATTAACTACTTAACGTCAGGCACTTAATTTCCATGTATAACATTAAAACAAATTTCCCTTCTTGAGATATCATGTTTTTGTTTTGTTTGGCCCCTAACGACCCCAAATAACTTTTGACATCCACCAAAAACGATAGAGACCATGAACTAAAAATGGGCCATCCATATCTTAACTATAAGATCCCTTACACTTACCCTTCTTGAGATATCATGTTTATGAGGTTTTAATCCTTTGAACACTTATGACCCGAATGAAATTTGACCCCCCCCCCTCCCCCATGAACAATATGTCTCATCTACTTAATATCCACACGTCGATAATGATATCCCCAATGTTCACCTACCTTGAGATACTATGTTTACGAGCAGTTTTCAATATTTTTACATTGTGACCTCTGTTGATCCCAAATAAACTTTGACCTCTACTAAAAATGGTGCAAATAATCTACTAAGTATGGGTCATCCACATGGTAAGTATGAGATCCCTCACAGTTACTGGGAGGAGTTGCAGGGAATGTCGAGCGGTTGCCGAACATCTTGCAACGAAGAAGCATCCATAGCCGAGACCACTTCCTTGTAAGATTTGATCCGCTGTCTTGAGTGCTGCCAGACTGCCGTGCCACCACATTCATGATTCTGTAGTTCAGTGGCATCACAAACTACATTGTAGTTATAGTTGCATACGCTTGGCGGAGTGGGGTCTAGGCACACGGAGGCCACTTGGTTAGATTCAGAGGCGAAGCCCCGATGGGTGCCAAGGAGACAACCCTCCGGAAGCTCATTGGTTTTACTTTCCACGATGTACTAGCATCGGCGTCGGCTGTAAAAATTTTTATTGACCAAAAATTTAAAAATGGACTTAAATAATTTCTGAAACATAACTTTTTCCATAATTTCAAAAGATTTTCGCGCCCTACGAGCACTTTCATCGTCAGTTCTATTTTGCGGCAACGTCCGCCGTTTAAGACATATTGGATTTATTCAACGGTAGAGGTTCCACTATCACTGTTCTTCCGTGAAGGCGTGATTTTGGAGAAACTAAAAAAAAAATATCCATGACATAGGCGTAGAATGATGTCCAAGACTGGGGGCTGAACCTTGTTTCGGTTCGCCGTCTTGGGGGAGGGGTCTAAGGGGAGGGGATCCCCTCCCCTTTGGAAAATATTTTTGATATTTGAGGGTCCTTAGATGCAATTTGGTGCATCATTTTGGAAAAATTAGATAACCTAGTGCAAATTTTTGACATTTCTTAGCCCTTTGGAAAATTTTTTGATACTTGAGGGTCCTTAGATGCAATTTGGTGCACTATTTTGGACAAATTTTAATGTTAGTTACTGAAAATTTTTGACATTCCTTAGTCCTTTGGAAAATTGTTTGACATTTGAGGGTCCTTAGATGCATTTTGATGCATCATTTTGGACAAATGTTAAGATAAATTAGTGCAAATTTTTTAACATTTCTTAGTCCATTGGAAATTTTTTTGATATATGAGGGTCCTTAGTTACAATTTGGTGCATAATTTTGGAAAAAATGTTAAGGTAAATTATTGCAAATATTTTTTATTTTCTTTGTCCCCTTGGAAAAACTTTTGATATTTGTGGGTCGTTACATGAAATTTGGTGCATTTTTGGACAAATTTTAAGGTAAATTACTGCACACTTTTGACATTTCTTAGTCCTTTGGAATTTTTTTGATATTTGAGGGTCCTTAGATGCAATCTGGTGCATCATTTTGGACAAATTCTCAGGTAAATTACTGCAAATATTTGGCATTTCTTACAAAAGAGACAAATAACGGGTGTTCGTGCTTGGAAACGGGGGGGGGGGCTAAAGCATACTTCCGCCACACAAATTTCGCTGGGGGCTGTCTCCCCACAGCCCCTCCCCGGCTTCCTACGCCCTTGATCCATGAGAAGTTCTATCCTGTTTTTGCTATCCTTTGGAAGGTTCAGTCTTTTTAGGCTCGCCAGATATCGTGCCGCAAACACATTTTGTGAGAAAAAAGATTTCTCAGTTTCGTCGGGATTCTTAAAGTATGGAATTTCCGACGACGACCATGCAGTCGCTCCAAAAATTTCTTGGTTTTGCTCTTAAGTACTAGTAGCCTCAGATTCTTCAAAAGAAACCCAAACTTTTTCCAAGTGTTCCTAATGAAAACAAAAACTTTCCTCTCCAATATATAGACCTACCCCAAATTTATCGGCTCGCTTTTGCGTTTGAGTTTGCTATATCCTTTCGGTAACCCGTTGCATCTGTCGAGCCTTAAGGTTACTGGTCTCAGTCAGGGCACCGGCATTCCAGCTAGCACTACCGACCCTGGCTGAGCCTGCGTGCAGGTATTTCCTCACAATCGACGTTGTATATCACTTTCGAACACTAAACTACCACTGGACCTCTCTAGAAAGAAACTAGAAGTTTTCATGTTAGGAGTCTAAAACAAGTAAACCACCATGATTTATCCTTGTTGTGAACATTACTCACAATCTTTCGAAAAACGGATAAAATGACACTTCTGAAACTGAATGCAGGCTATACATACGCATACGTACACCGTCAATCAACCAGCAACAGAAGCGCCCTTATTAGGTTAGACCAGTGGTTCCCAAAGTGGTCCCTACCGCCCCCGGGGGCGTTGGGAAGTCTCAGGTGGGCGCTACAGAGTACACGGGGAATAGGGGGCGTTGGCACTGATTTGGGGGTCCCTGGCGAACCAGGAGGGTAGCCAAGGGGGGAGAAGGGGCAGCCACCCTTGAGCATAGTTTTGCATTTTTTTAATGATTTTTTTTTTATGACATCGCTTGTAATTCAAAACAGAAACGGTTTAGATGCAAGTTACAAAGCCTGGGAAGTGCCATTTTCAGCGATCTATGAGGCATTTCGGCCAAAATTTTCTTGGCGCTTCGCGCCAAACTATGGTGGCGCTACTCTTAGATGGCTTGCCTAAAGGCTTTTCCCCCTCCTTGGCAAATTTCTGGTTACGCTGGCGGTTACGACATCACTGCAGCGATTTAGTGCACAATAAGGCAACCAGGGGGTCTGTTCCCCTGTGCTAGTTCTTTTCTCCTCTTCTTTCTCACTCTACCCCACCTTCCCAGACCCCTTCCCCTCTCCCTCACCAAAATAAGTTTTGTGACCAAAAATTATCCAAAAATGTATTTAGAAATTTAAAAACTCCACCACTATGTCCAATTTCTTCCGCATTTGGATTATAAAAAGTTAACTGAAAGGAAAATATTGTTGTACATCCGACTACACTACGACGGTGGCACACAGGGTTAGGACGAATCACGGTTAGGATTAGGGTTTAACCAATCGGAGTTAGGCTCCTAATATACAACATGCATATGCACGCGTTCAGATGCTCCCATGTGAAAGCGTACAAATTTTCCTAACTTATTGTCCCACCGTCACCCTCACAGTGAATGGTAGGACGAGGCGAGGGGTAGGGGAGGGGCAATGGAACAGTTCAAGATGGTTGAATGGGGCGTTAGTCTAAAAAAAGTTTGAGAACCACTGGGTTAGACTGTACACATTTCTCAACTGACAATTTTTTTTCAGAGAGTAATTGTTCAGTGGGGATTGTCTGAAGGATAGGGCCGTGCGATGCAATCTTCAGTTTCATATTGTCGTTGTTAAAATAACTCTTGCGAGAAAATTTTCAAAAAAATTAATAAAATTATACAAATCAATAGCATTTTGAGAATGACTCTCTTAGTTAACAACTGTTACTTGGCAGTTTTACTTAGCAAAAAGTTTGAAGTCATATTAATAGTATTGGACTGTACTAGTATGCCGGATTGATAGTGGCCATGATCCGATAGTTGGTTGCAGAGTTGTTGACAAGTCAATTTTCTTCAAGTCAAGTCGAGTCACAAGTCACCTCATTTTCTTGCAAGTCAAGTCAAAAGTCAAATTTCTTCAAGTCAAGTCGCAAGTCATTTCTTCCCAAGTTGATCACAAGTCATGTTATGTGAAATCGCATGAATTTATAATATGCAGGATTACTTACACTAGCACCACACATGATGAATGACAGTCTTGACATTGAAGTACAGCAGACCAATTCCTGAGGCTTTTTGATCCACAAAATATAGGATAGGCTTATAGAACACACAAATTTATTCAGGAAACCGAATACCGCCGAATTCGGTAAATAACTAGGTATTGGCCTATGACGCACGAGCGTTGCTTTCTGTCAATATCAGAGTCACAGGACTTGTGAAGGGTTACTCGTGATTCTTTTATGCTAGCAGGGCCGGATTCGAGCATGGGACAACGGGACACATGCCCAGGGACCCTTCATACTAAGTGGTCCCCCCACAAACTAGGTTATATTTTTAGGGTCAGTAGGAGACGCCGCCCAGCTTAAATTTAAATATCCTCAGACTAGAGCCCCCTAATGTTGTGCATTGTTGGGAGGGTGTGAGGAGTGATTTTAAGGAGTGGGAATTGTTACTCATAAATTAGTAAACTTTTACGTTCATCGGTGGGGAAGTTGGAGTTGAAAGCTTCATTGCTAGAACTTTTCGGGCACTATACTGGCAGAAATTTAACCGAATGAAACCGAAAGAAACAGTTATTATAGAGCTCGATTTATCGATACTTTTGCACGAATGAATGAATTTAGCCGAATTTCCGTTTTCACTCCGGCCAGGCATTCCAATCACTAACTTGGTAGTTGGAATTTCATATACGCCCTGTCCGGGTAAGACACCCTGTCAAGTAGACCTAACCCCCCCCCTCCCTCCGCCGCATAAGAATGAACTTGGCGAGAGTCAAAAATATGGTGTTCACAAAACACATGCAATCCCAGCAGCAGGTTCAGCGAGTCGTTCGCAAATGACTGCATGGACATCGTTGAAAATAGCGAAAAACTTGGAATGCCGTGGTCTCAGTTTTCAGACCCCGTTTTTTGTATAATGAAGGAAAAAATTCAAATTTGTATTTTTATGAACTATTTCAATCCTAAAATTCTAGTCCTAATCGGTATAAACTTCCCCGACGAAGCTCAAATGTCTCTTATAAACAAACAAGACAAGCTCCTCGCGCAGTTAGCTGCACGGGTTACTAGTGCTAGGCGCACAATCATGAGGACACATAAACCGGCCCTTATTGGCCTACCGATAAGAAAAATCAGTAATACAGGCCTACATGCCTGTGATGTTGTTCCATACTCAAGCAAATATTGCCTGGGAAGTGCCAATTCTGGTGATTTAGGAGGCGTTTCCATCCATAAACTTTCTTAAGCCCTTCGCGCTAATCATTGGGGCGCTCCGTATACGTAGGCTACTGTTCTCAATTGCTTACCGAAGTCACAAAGATGTCATTCATAGGTTCAGTAGGTTCGTGCCCAGGGCCGCCGCCGCAGTCGTAAATCCGGCCCTGAGTGCTAGTGCTACAGCTGGAACCGTGGAACCACTTCGCGGGGAGTACCATTTTCCACGAGATTGAATATGATATAATACGTGTACACGCACATTTTATGTGAGTTATCGATACAATACGAACATTTTTGTAAACTGTAAAAAACCGCGGGCACAAATAGCCGAAAGATTTTGCATGAGAATATGAATAATAAATAAAGCTTAAAAATTATGATGATTTCCAATGTCCACGACTCGAGTCAAATATCATTCAAGTCAAGTCACAAGTCCTTTCTGTGCAAGTCAAGTCACGAGTCACTCATTTTTTTAAATTCCTCAAGTCAATTCAAGTTTAAGTCAAGTTTCCTTCAAGTCACAAGTCAATTCATAAGTCAAAAAATGGGACTCGAGTCGACTCGAGTCGACTCGAGTTACACTGTCATTGATCTCGAATCAACAACTGTGTCGGGGAGGCGGGGACGGCCGGTTGCCATGGTTCAGGTGGAATCATATTGGATAACTGAGGGTGTCCTAGAACCTACTAGATCCCGCATTCTTTCTTCTTGATTCTTTCTTCTTGAATATATGGTGGCACATCCATGGCCTAAATGACATTCATTGATTCATCGTGCATGAGTCGAGAGGAGAGGTTTGCTTGGCAATCAACGTGACAGCCTGGGTCCATTTCAATACTAAGATTTGGGCATCACTGTTATAACTGCTTGCTCAAAGGGAGACTATTCCAACTTTTGGGTAGGAAGCTGACTTTATAACTCATGGGCGGATCCAGAATTTTTCAAAAGGGGGGGGTCCACGAAATTACTCAATCCTTGACACAATCTAAGTGAACCGCCATCACTGGGTGGCGTGTAGCTTACCCAGTGGCGCCGACTTCGTTGC
>WURT03148263.1:0-11046 GCA_009936505.3 Holothuria glaberrima
TATATGTATCATATTGGTTGGCGTGTGCTGGCACCATAGATAGAAAAGAAAGAAAGCGTCGGAGAAAACAGATACATATATGCCAACTGATATATTACAAACGAAAATATTTCGAGTAGTCAAAAGCTCTTCTTCAGTTGTGAATACAAAATAAGGGGGAAAAACTTAAAGGTTACATACATCAGGGGCAATTCGTGCATGAGTGCTCATAAAAGAAAGATCTCTATTCAGACTATTAGTGTGTGGTTTGAGTTTGAGGATCGTCTGTTTTTCGCGCATACTTCTCTATTGGGCTGTTCTAAAGTGGCCAAACATAATGCTACATTTAAGCTGTGATTAAGTAAGCCAATGTTATTTGTAGGTATGTTGTGCTTATGGTTATTGAAGCGGAGTCTAGAACTTGTGCTAGTTTCACCAATGTAAGAAGAGAGGGGACACAGAGTGCAATAAAGAATCTAAACATCATTATCTGAGTCGACGTTGAATTTTCTAGGTTTCAGTACTGTGCCCGTGGCATTATGAATTATGTTGGATGCAGTATCAATGTGTTTACATACAAAGCATCTGGGTTTATTATATTTCTCATTTCCTGAGGGGGCTTACCTATAGAGCTTAGGGAAGTGCTAACCAAAAAAACGACTAAATATTACGTGGCTGCTAGAGGGGGAGTAGCAAAAAGATCGGCAATCGTGGGATCAGACTTTAAAATATTCCAAGATTTCTTGACATGTTTAAGGAGTGGACGGAGATTAGGGTGGTAGGTGACTATAAGGGGAATACGTTCAGTAACGGACCTGGTGCGGGAGAAAAGTAATTGGGACATAGGAATGGAAAGGACCCTATCAAATTGGCGTCTAAGGAGCTTGAATGGGTATCCCCGTTTGAGAAAAAAATCAAAAATTTCAGTGGCTTTTTCTGCGAAGGAACTAGGGCGTGAACACAGACGTTTGTATCTGATAAATTGACTATAGAGTACAGACTGTTTGCTGTGGTAAAGGGGGGGGGGCTGTTGAAATGAAAGTAAGTGTGCTTGTTTGTAGGTTTAGAGTAGATAAAGGTTTAAGTCTTTCCTTCCTTAATCATTACTAATACATCCAGAAAGCAAATTAGTTGTTTCAATGAATAGTCCGTGGTGAATTTAAAGGGGTATTACCTGCTTAAGAAAGGGAATACATAACACAGCCTTGTCCGAAGTGTTGGAATAACGTTTAAGCAATCCATCCGAATAATAAAGATAAATAAACATCCGTTACAAAAGTATTTCTTCAAATATTGTTTGAATTGTTAAAAAATAACCACAAAAAACTATGAAAATCGATAATGTTTGCACTGCAATCTTTATTCCATTTAATTTCACTCCTGGTTGAACAAACCAATGGGAGTGTTCTGATGTATCAATGTGCAAAAGGCAGCACAACGGAAGGTGTCGACGTATACGGCAGCGAACGATCACTGAACACATGATATCCACGCTATAGCTAGCCTACGTACCTTTTTACGTGTTTTTCGCATGATTCTAAAGGCAGGCTAAAAAAAAAATTAAGTCTTATTAACCCAAGAGACTGGCCATCTATATAATATGTGAGTACTACCTCCGAGGAATAACACTGAACAATTCTTGAATCATTCAAATCCTCGATGGTCAGCAGTATCAGCTTGGAATGTGACAGCTGAGATGTTTTCCCTCCGTCCCAAGGTGAAACTTTCCCTGTTACCTTTTCCATGTGAAATGTACACACTGGCAGTTGCCTTGTTTAAATCAGGGATTTGTGATTGAACCAACCCAAATGATGTTGGGAACTCTTGGAGAAACCATCCACACAACAATCGAAATTGACCGAGGGAAAAACATTGCCCACAGAGAAAATCGAATTGCCAATTAACCCTCGGATTCGCCCTAAATCTCTATCACTGCTGTGCACATCAAAAAAGCTACCACGACTTACAGAGGCACCGGTAAGTATTTTGAGTTTTCACAACGTTAGATTAGTTCCCCTTGCTTGTAATCGGCATGTACACTCGGAACACATTTTTCGTCAGTTAGTGTATCGTTGAACATTTTACATAGAATATTTGATTATGTACCTGCATGTACCGTTCGAGGACAAAAACGTGGGATGCGGGGAAGAACACAAGTGTACAGGTGTGACTGGTTATCGTTACCAGCGTCAGTATACAAAGGTCTTCTTGAATAGTGTTACATAGGGGGTAAAATGTACGTACTGTTGCTTCAAAAACGCAAGCGTATTGTGCATTAATACAACCTTCAAAATCACCCTTTTTCCAGCAAATCGTGAATAACCGTGGCAATACAGGCCCACTAAATGCACAGTTCTTCAGTACATACATCTGCACGACCTCTTGAATATTCATACAGTATTCTGATAGGCGTGGTTCAAGCTAGTTATAATGAGACGGTTTGTTTCAAAAAAGCCTGCAGATTTTGACTGTTTTTGAACCGTTTCTCCAAATTTTGCCACTCCAACTACTATTTTCAGTTACTACAGGAACAGCTTCATCCATTATTAGCATAGTTAGTGTATCGACAAAGAAAAACATTAGACCTTATGTATTTCCCTATTCTTGATCAGGTAGTATTACTTTAATAGGATAATGAAATTTGCTAACAAAATCAAAGAATTGCATTAGACTATCAACACCACAGTAAAACGCGAGAAGAAAAGATGTTTCTGGGGAAAGGCATATAGAAAATCTTTTTCCAAAAAATGCATAAAAACGTTAGCATATTATGGCGCCATTCTTGTCCCCATGGCCATGCCTTTTACTTGAAGGCAATATTTGGAGTTGAAAGTGAAATTATGACTTAAAATTGACTGCTCGAAATATTTTGTGGTTTCGTTTGGTTTCGTAATAATTTGACTGATGCCGATTTGCTTGGATTTGCATAAATATAGTCTGTGTGCCGTTATTCACGTAACGTATTTGCCAACATTTGCACACTGTGAATTACCAGACATATGTAAGCACAGAGTGATTGTCGTTGGTACGGTGGTGGGGAATTGACCATGTACTTTGTGTTTTTTTAACAGGGCCGAATTTTACGAATGAGGTGGTCCCCCCCCCCCATCGGACAGTCATTTGGAAAGAAAAAAGACTGCACACGTAACCTTACCTCTTCAGTGTCTGGGCGCTTAATACATGTTGAACAATTTTAGGCTAAGATCCAGATGTATAATTGCAGGTGGCGAATCCAGGATTTTCCCGAAAAGGGGGGTCGGGGGACTTTAGATTGTTGAGAGCTACTGATGCAGGGAATTGGTCTGAGGGTGAAGTTTTACTTTTGTTCAGAAAACAACTAACAACGTGCAATTTGGCGTAATTTGGCTGTTGTAATTATTGCCTGTTCTAATTATTTACTTTGTATTACAGAACTATAATAAAAGTAGCAAAAATATCTGAAACTAAGCTGGACTTAGCAGTGAGTTTTGAAGGATTTTATATCAGAAAAAATGTCTGAATTTTCAGAACTTGCTCAGAGGTCATATTGAGTGAGGCGATGCAAAACAAAATCTGATGGCGGAGGGACTAAGTTTTTTCGAAAAGGAATAGGGTCGGGGTAAACTCTCAGACTAATTAGCATAAGAATCCAGGCCTGGATCCAAGGTTTGTGCCAAAAGGGACACCTTTGTGACTTCGGTTAGCAATGGAAAACGATACGTAACCGATAGTTGGTGGGAAGCGCTTAAGAAAATTTAAGATGGAACACCTCCTAGATCAGGAGAATAGGCACTTCCCAGGTAATGTTTACCTGAGTATGGAACGACATCACAGGCTTTTATATTACTGATTTTTTCTTTTCATTTTTTTTTTCTCTCGGTAGGCCAACATGGGTTTCATATGTCTCCATGGTTGCAAGCCTAGCACTGTCAATCTGTGCAGCTGTGTGAGGAGTGTGCGAAAATTGTCTTATTATCTGTCTTATTATTTGTTTATAAAAATATAACATTTGAGCTTAGTCGGAGAAGTTCATACCGATAAGGATTACAATTTAACGTTTAGGACAATTCATTAAGGAAAAAAAATTCAATGAGAAACAACGCTACTAAAAATTGAGACCAAGGCATTTTAAGTAAAACCAAGGTTTTTGCCATTTTAAGCGATATCCAGTAGCGACAGTCATTCGTGACCAATTGAACCCCAAGGTTAGAATTGTATGTGTATTGTGACCACAATATTCTTGACCCATAAGCTATTCCACAACACCAAGTTCATGTTTCCCCAAGGGCGGGGTGGGATGACTTGACAGGGTCTCTTACCAGTGCAGGAGCATGAAATTCCAACTACCAAATTAGTGATACCTGGCTGGAGTGAAAGGAGGAATTCGGCCAAATCCATTCACTCGTGTGAAAATATCGATATTTTGAGCTTTGTAATACTGTTCGTCTGCTTTTCTTACGGTTTTATTTTGTTAGTTTTCTGTCAGTATATCAAGTGCACGAAAATTTCAGTGATGCTGTTTTCCTCAACTTCCTTGATGTTAAAGTTAACTAATTTATGAGCATTCTAAAAACAATTCCTACCCTTCCAATTTTATTATTAAACTATTATTAAACTATTACAAAAACAATCGGTCAAATTGTGTTGCTTGTCAACTTAATACTTATCCAATGCCAATTGATAAGCTATACGCCTTATCTAATGGCCTTGGGGTTCCGCCCGAATATTATTCCAGTCAAAATAAACACCCTCCACACACATACTTTTTTGAAATAGATGAGGCAGCTAGATTTGACATGCATGGGCCTAATGCTAAAACTGTAGCTATTACCATGGAGCTACCAAACCGATGGTAGCTCCATTCTATTACTGCTTCGGATTGAGGCTATTATAAAAGAAGAAAGGGGGGTCGTGCTAAATCCTGCGGTCAAAAATGTGGTAGGCGGAAATATGCTTCTGCCCATACTATTCAAGGATAAGAGCCCTTTATTTGTTCCCTCTTTACAAAAAGGCAAAACTTTGCAACCAGCCCCCCACCATCGGTGTTTGTGGGGGCGGAACTATGCTACAGCCCCCCCCCACTTTTCAAGCAAGAAAACCCCTCATTCGTCTTTTCTGTAAGAAATGTCAAAAAATTTGCAGTAATTTACCTTGAAAGTTGTCTAAAATGATGCACCAGATTGAATTTCAAGGGCCTTCAAGTATCACTGTGCAGATTATGATGGCTTTTCGATCAGAAACCATTTACCTGTTGAAAATAATAAATTGCAATAAGTATAAAATGTTACTCACGTACAACTCATCGTTCAAACACACGGAGCAACGGACGATTAGTCAGTGCAACAGCAAAACTTGCTCTACTTGAAAGATGTCTGAGGTAGCACACAAAATTGCTAAATGGTTTAACGAGAATCACTCCCATCTAAATAATTGTCCAGTAACATTATAAACGCTCTGTCAGTTTCTGGACCCCAGATGACTTTGTAATTGTAGATGCATTTTTTTTCCAAATATTTTGAGAGATTACCGAGTCAACTATATTTCCTAGTAGGTCCTACACGACTTACCTTTTCAAATACCAAAATGTGTTTATTTCTTTTACCTACAAAACACCCTCTCTTTCGACCCTATAGGATTATCCTTCAAGTTCAAAGACAAAACAAAAACAAAATCATGATCACAGAGTGAATACATACACACTTACTACTACTTTGCACAGGATAGCTTTATACATACCATTTTCACTTTCGATACATATTGGTTCTGGGAACAGCCTTTTGTACACTAGGTTCGTACATAACTACCCTGAAAGAGCACTGGGGTCAGAAAAGTTACGTGTAATGGGTAAAGCTAGAGCAACTCAGAGGAGCGATTAGATGATAATTGATTACTTTTGGAGAAGCCATTTGTAATGGCTGGTTGATAATTTACCACTTTGGGGAGGAGGCAGATGAGAGGGAATCTGGGTGGTAATCAAAAGGGAACCCCTGCTGTCGAAGGAAAGATCGGGATTATATGTAAAACCTTTTCCCTTCCATTTGAAATGCAACACGTTACTAATATAGTTTACTTGCTAGTGTACTTACCGACAAAACACTTAAAGGAAAAAGATATTCCAAACGTAACTAACCTATTAAGCGGTAACACCGTTCTGTACAAAAATCTTCCAAAATACCGACTTGAAGGCTGTTTGGAAAAAAATGTTTCTTGAGGAGTGTGTACGTTCCCCGTCGTCAATCAATAGACTATATCGATGGCTCACAGAATTTCTTTCTTATACAATTCTTTTCTCATGTATGATACTGTGGAGATGAACAGCAGTTTCCATGCCGACCAAAACATGAAGTGCGATGGTTATTAACATTACAAAGAGAGTCCAAATCTATGTTTGCACATATCAATTACAAATTTCGTGTGATGGACTAAACTGATATGCGCATACATCACTGACGACAGCACCGCGATAATAGCCGACGGTTTTATTCAAAGTATGCGTATGAGTATGCGTTTGTGTTTATGTGAAAGCTCAATGTAACCTCTCGGGAAATCCCGGTATAAATATATTCTGGGCACACGTCTGTTATTGACCTTTCTTGCTGTCTTGCATGTGCACAACATTAAGCTCCTGAATAGTTTTGTTTGCTGAATATGTACACGTATTGCTGTGAACGCTAAGGTTGTTTTACAGTTGTGTGTACTAGTTTAATCTAATGTACAACACAGATTTCTCATTGCAATACGTACCTCACGGTATACGTACATGAACGGCTTTTCTACAGTGCAGGTCCTTGCTCGACAGATTGAGAGAAAGGAGCTTATTTTTTTTTTTTTTTCATTTTTTTTTTTTGGATACGCGGCAGCAAAATGTTGAACTACATAGTTTTCAAAGATAACCAGGGACGTTGCTTGGGCGAAATTCCTGGGAAAAGGGAGGGGGCAGATTTTGACACTTGTACTTTCTTTTATGGAGTTATAAAGTTATACTTATAGTAGCTTAGCCTCTTTTCAGTAAAGTGTTTTCAGTGTATTGAGGAGGAATATTGAGGAAGATTTGCAGGAATTTTTATGTTAAGTTAGAAGAATATTCTCTGTAAAAACTTTTAAACCACTTGAAAGAGAAAACAGGGAATTTGAATAAACATTTTATTGACCTAATTATGTATGCAAATATGCAAATTAGATGACGTAATAAGTAGTGTCATAGAATAACCATTCAAATCACTACTAGTTTGTATTTTATGTTGCGGGAGAATGTTTTCCACAGTTTTCTCTTTCATTTGATACAAAAGTTGAAGATATTGGATATTAAAGGAGGAAGATATGCCCAATTTACCCTTTGTTTGCTTTTGAATTCACATACACACTGTACACAGAGTGCACATAGACGGCATACTTCAGTGCACATTGCACAGCAACGTGAGAACAATTAGTTTGGTGACCTTTGATCAGAACACAGCGCTGTGTAGCTTTGTATTGTAGCTCTGAAAAGATATTTTGCAGCATAAAAAAGTAGGAGGTGGTTGTGGGTTAAAATGTGTTGATATTTGGAGGGATTTTGGAGCGAATTATGTAGATTCTAGACCACAATTTGACGGCATTTCCAACGCTGGACTTGTAAACAACTTTCAACCCCTCGAACTCAACCTACCGTTGCCATTTATTCATATTTGTTGATATTTCTGAGTGAGGAATCTTGTAATGACCATTTTGGCGTTTGAAAATTTCAAAGCGGACTTGTGGTTGGAAGTTGTAACTTTTTAACGTAATTGTGGGGTTTTGGCCTAAAAATGTACAGTTTTGACCGAAAATGACTCATTTTTGAAAATTATAGATGAATTTTTCTAAACTCTCTATCCCTGGCAATTATTCCTCTCTCATGGTGTCTCTTTAGGTTCCAAGGTATTCACAAAAAATGAATCATGTTGGATATTTCTAAGTGCCTAATGTTTTTTTTCTTTTTTTAATTAGGTTATTTTGAGCATTTTTTTTATTTTGATGATTTTTTTAATGTAAACAAACACTGTATAGGGTTTTGTGCAAAAATATCACAGGTCCACCCCCCTGTAGAAAATTATGTCATTCGATAGTCTAGATCTTTTGTTGGCTTTATTGTGGTGATGATTAAATGAAGGCTGTAGGATGTTGCATGACAAAGTTAGATCTTTTTTCTAAAAATGACATCTTTTTGCCAAGTGCCACTAGGCAGGTTACGGAGAAGGGTTAGCGGAACACCAAGCTGAGTGCCTACAGATAGTTGACACCCAGGAAGACCCTCTTTTCCCCTGTGCATAAGCCCCATCTGGGGGAAGTTGCTGAGGAAAAGGGTACATGTATGGCAAAATTTAGCTATCGCTTGCAAACCCTTGAAATGATTACATCTCTACAGAGTGTCTTTATTTTGTGATATTCTTCCTATTTCTGGCTGGGCGTAAGTCAAGAGGTGATGTCTAGGAGAAGGAGATGAACCTTTATACTCTTTGAGAAATTTTTGTCTTTGTGAGGTGGCTTGGATGCAAAATGATACTTTATTTGGTAAAGCTTCGTGTAGCGCTGAATGGATTATTTGTTTAGACCATTATTATATCCTCATTATTTAATGGCCATTATTATATCCTCATTATTTAATGATTTCATTTTCTTTTTTGATAGGATGTAATTGAAGGGGGATCTTGCGTCAACAGGTCAAGGGAGGGATGACACTTCTACATTTGAGATTTTTTTTTTCTTTTTCTAAGTTTCTTACGATCTAAAACGGTTTTATCTTTGTTAAAGCTTTAGACTGATAACATGGAATGAAATTTGATTTACATACTGAATCTTTCGGCGGTGGCATGACATCCCTACAAGGCTGATACCAGACGGATGCTTCTCCCTAGAGCATCATCCGTTGGCGCGTAACCGTAGCATAAGACCGCTAGAAAATGTTTGGTCGAAATGTCTCCCAGACTGGGAAAATGACAATTTTCGACCTTAAAATGTTGCTTCTAAACATTTTTTACTTTTAGGTTCAATACTGTAGAAACAAGTTTAGATTTCAAGAAGAAAAGTTAAATTTTACTTAAAGGAAAAATGCAGCCACCCTAATTTGAATTAATGTTCTCGGGTAGCCTATTTCATGGTGATAGGTTTTTAAGGATCATATTACAATATCTTTCTCACTGAGTTGTGAATTTCACGCTTATAGTAATTCCTTAGTTTACCTCGGATATGCAGTGTTTATGTTCTCATATATCAAGAAAAATACTTGAAGTTAAATATTAGGACATTTGTAAGATTTAGATGTTGTTTCAAAATAAGTTTGCAGTTATGCGTATGATTTGCATTGCGTACTGTTTTGTACTTCATTCTTTTGTCATGTTACTTTAAATACCAGGTCCGTAGCCAGGGGACTCTAGGGGTTTGCACGACACCCCGCCCAAAGCACATTTTTTTATTTTGCTTTTTTATGTAAATGGAATTTTGGCGTTTTCAGGGCAAAATGTCAATTCCGCTGGTTTAGCCAATGTAAGCCGTATGAGTAGCTGTTTTGTTTCAGTGCAAATCAATTCCCTTGGGCCTTTTTGACTCGTACAGTAACTCTGATACAGTCAAACACCAACTCTCGAGGGAATAAAGAAAACATGATACAAGGTAATAAACCTTCAATTTAGGCCCAAGTTAAGCAAATGAAATTAAAGGACGCCCCGTGCTTTTTCGGGAAAATACAAACGCATTGTTGGTGTATTTTTCTTTTTCACTTTTTTTACCCATTACCATTGTAAGATTAATTTGCCCTACCTATGGGTACCTCTTTTACTCCGTTGTTGGCCGTCTTTAACAATCTTTGTTTGTTAAGCTTTTTTTTTCATGTTTTCATTTGATTGAAAATGTCCAAAAATTCCAGCTTATGTGTTCATCAGATCGCTCATTTTTGTTGTACAAATTGCAACAACTCCCTGGGGTTAGAGGTGGAGAATCATGCCCTCTCCCCGCTCGCTCGCTTGCTCGCTCCTCTCCTCGCTTGGACGTTTCGCGCTCTAAGGAAATGACGAACCTAAGGGAAGACAATGAAAACTGAAAAAGTGGGGGCTGAAGGTATGATCAGCCCATCAATATTTGTCAAGTGCTGCAAGAAGCGGGGAGAATTTCGAAGTGGGGGCTGAACATATTGTGCTTAAAACACTCGGGAAGTACCGTTTCCGGCAATCTGGGGGTTTGTAAAGCCAAAAATTCTGTGGTACGCTCCGCGCCAACTGATGGTGGCGCTCCGCTTAGAAACATGTATTAACAATTTTCATAGAGTAATTTTTTTTCTTTTTTTTTTGCATCAATTGAAAAATTGCAGACATGAGATCCGTACTTTGAGGTTGGGTATATGCAGCTTAAAACACTCGGAAAGTACGGTTTCCGGCCATCTGAGGGGTTTGCAAAGCCAAAAATTTCCTTGAACTCTTCGTGCCAACTGATGGTTGCGCTCCGCTTAGAAGGACATTGTCATGTAGTGTCACAATGTGATGTGGAAATTTAAATCTACTATACTTTTAATAGACAGATCATGTGATTAGCTGATGGTCCATATAGGCTGCAGTACTTTACGTCATTGTGTAGCATGTAGACGTGGCTATTATGTTTGAGAATACGTAAGAAATTCCTTGGCTGTGTATTAAATAGATAGCCCGAGGTGACCTTTGCTTACTCCTTTGTACGTATAAACTTAATTTGCATATTTTCACATAAGACATGAGTTTACAGGAGGAGGATAGAGAGGTTTCTCCTGAAAAATCCCAGCCTCTTCACTGTGTGTCAAATACTTGTCGAGAACGAATACTGATGCGGCAGACTAGGTCCTAAAGTGAATTTTGGCGAAAAGTTACCTTGCAATAGTTACTCTGTAATGTCAAGTGAGCAAGGGCGTCGCTATAATTAGATTAACATTTGTCTGGAGGTTTCGAACTGATCCACTGAGGAGGGCCAGTCTACGTTGACGATCTAGTTCAGGGAGCCATCGTAGATGGTAAGAAATTTGTTTTTGTTTCTTGTTAACTTGGTACAATTGTAATGATGTAAATATTGCCTGTATGTATTTTGTTGTAAGTGGGTGATGAGTTG
>WURT03148274.1:0-11045 GCA_009936505.3 Holothuria glaberrima
TGAATCTTGGGTGCAAAATCATATGGGCCCCATATGGGTTCACCTATATGGGGCCCATGTTGGTTTGCTACCTGGGTTATGGCAATTTAACTGTATCATTCTTGTATGCCTTCTGCAGTTGTGCGTGATGCTCCACATAAGCAATGGAGTAAGGGAAACCAAGCCATTGAGCCACAACTGGAAAAAAGGCCGTGGCTGGCTCGACTTGAACCAATTGGTTGGAAACTGGGCCATCAAACCTCATCTAACTAACTAGCTATGTGTTATTAATTGCAGTCGGTGGAAATAAAACCTATTATAGTCAAATAATCATGGTCGTACTACTCTTCCGTCATCAATCTGCTATCACGGAAGTTTGTGCCATCGTTTCTCTTTACTATACTTAGTAGGTAGTATACATCATGTGTATGGACCACAATACATTATTTTGTGAACAAAACTTTCTTATATTCCTCAGGATTCATGTCGAAATATTTTAACTAGCTTGAAAGTACAGTGGGAGAATTACAAGTCATCAATTAACTTGCAGCAGTGTCATTATTAGTTCATACTTGGTAGAACAATATGACTTAAAACAGTTGAACACAATATTACGACAGCTGTTTCTGACAATTAGTGGTGAGTGAGTCAACCAAATCGGTGTTCGAGGGTGTAACAATAACATTTTGTGCACAGGCGCTCGCATGCAATGTCATACTAAACTAAGTTAGGTCGATCTAGGCCATAGCCCCAATCACTGCTACCTCAGATACCTGCACTGCCTATGAAGCAAAGCAGACATAGGCCCTAACTGGAAATTTTGACGGAATGATCGTGTTGCCATGTGGATTCTTAACTTGAGAACAATTGAAATCATTTCGGCAGGATGAGTATGACGTGATATCAGCCATGGAATTATAGTGACAACCAAGGCTCGCTGTAACGTACTAATAATAATATAATTAGCCTAATAAGTTAAGCCACCTTGTGAAGGAGCTGCCAGTATGGAAACAACACCCAGGCTAGCCTACAGGCTACAGTGACAACTAAAGTCAGTTACCAACTCAAGAGTAACTCAAACGTTATTAGTCATTGGACCCGTGTGGTTTCTCTGAAGGTATTGGCTTACACTGGGCAGTCCACATTTGAGGAAATATTAAATACCCAGGTGTACTGTGATTGAAGTTAAATACTGAAGATTGTGCTACCCCTGGATGGGTACTAAAACAGCCATGGTAAGAAAACCAGTTAATTAATACAGGGGCCCTAGCAACATACAGTAAATGTAAATGGAATTCGGTTATTTTCCACCTGTTACTTTCCACCCCTAAAAAATGTTGTTTTCTGGGGGGCAGAAATCAACATTTTAGAGGCGGAAAACAGCGGGTGAGGGGCGGAAAGTATAACAGGATAGCCTAGAATGGAATACTAATGCTAGATTAAGGCTTCATAAACTCAAACTATCTGTTAAGTAAGTAACGGTACCCATGTAAATGTACCAGACTATAAAGTATTCACTTGGTGTGGGCAAGTGACTTGTAATTTTTACTTTTTGTGCACAGTGTCGCAGTTTCGCAGAAATCTCAGTTTGAAGGGGTTAAATATTTTGATCAAACCTAGCCTAATACAGTACCTTACTTTCCACCAAGGTAATTTAAGTGTCGCCTCTAAAATAAGTTTCGTCCCCCTCCCCAAACAAAAAAATACTCTTGGTGTGGAACTTAGTTTTGAACTAAGGTCTAACTTGGGCTATGTGCATCTGATTCATTTTCTTCTACTTTAAGTTAAAAAATTATGAAATTCTCAGTGAGTTGGTTAGATCAGATGCTGCTGAGGGCTAAATTTGAATTTTCTTTGTACATACGTAGTAGGCTGTACTTGGTATGGTATGGAAGTTTACAGTGTCAATGTGGCTTTCAAAGAAATTCATTGCAAGTTCTATGCTTGTTGCCAATTATTTAAGTGGGTATTTAACAACTAATATTAAAATTGTTTGTTTTACCTGAAAATGTGGCAGGAAAAATATATGGAGCAATCTGTTTTTGAGTAGGCTGCTGTAGAGAAACGTAGTATTCAGTTGGGATCAGCTACTTAAAAGTCACACACTCCTCAGTGAGACTGAGAGTACCATACTTCACAGCACTGATTTAAGTCTGAGTATAAACTTGCATACATCTCATAATCTTGCTTACATATCATCCTACAGTAGCCTAGTACAGTCAAGTTTACCAATCTACAGTTCACTATTTTGATAATTAAAAAGGTAATTACTCTGTGCCTAATAATCTTTACTACACAAGTTCACAGTCCTCCAAACCTTTCAATATATAGCTCCAAATGTCCATAGTAAACAGAGCAGATTGTGGCCTGCATACATACATTGATATTCAGTAGGCTATATGCACCCATTGCCTTAGAAATTGTCCCTGGCAATCTTTCACATTAGAACATTTTCACCATACTGTACATACCAATGCTGTAGGCTACTTAGTACAGTAGGTGACGACTGAGTGTAACACATGTCAGTAAAAGACTAGTGGTTCTTGACCATATCATGATTCTTTTTTCTATTCAGCCACCTAGCCATTTTCAGGACTGGGTGAAACTATAGGCACAGATTTGTTGGGGATCAGGTTTGGTTTGGTTTTGTTTTGGTTCTGGTTTCACAGGGCATCTTATGGGGCTTTTCCCCTCCTTTGCCCTTTAACTTAATTGTTACATGTTATGTCATGTACAGTATTACAAGAAAAGCAGTCTACAGTACCATTTTAGTGTTATCAGGAGTGGATCCAAGTTTTGCAACTTAGGGTTGGGGCTCACATTTCAGTGAATGGGGAACTAGAACTTGTTAAGATGCCTGATGGGTTCTGGAAAGGGGTTAAGCCTGGTTGAGTACAAATTCAAATTCAAATTTTAGTAATTTCAGATGTCAGTGACTTTCTTGCATCTGACAATGTGTAAGCTGGTAGAGTATACATGTGTGTTTATACCATACTCTAACATAACATAACATACTGTAACAGGTTAAAGGACAAAGGAGGGCCAAGGCCCCATAAGATGCCCTGTAGTCCAAAACCCCAAAACTAAAAGCAAACAACCAACACGCAGCCAGCCCAGTAACAACTAGGCCGTGTTCCCACTTGAACCCCCCATGTTGATCCACCCAAGCTTGGTCAACTGGAAAAGTTTGTGACTAACCGCAAGAGCGTTCCCATTTGATCCCTTGCACGAGATCTGATCGCCTTCTCTGGTTCAAGCAACAGGAAGTTGCGTCCTTGAAATTGTGTCTGCAGGTCTTGTTTGTTTACACAAGTTTGTGTGGCGGGAGATATGAATAACAAGCTGCGCTCCGGAAGGACTGTAAGTAGTTGGTTTGCTTTGATCTCGGGTCACCTAGTTTGATCCCCCGTTGTGTTCCCACTTGTTTTTTTGATCGCCTGCGCGCGGTCTGATCCTCCCGGAAGGGGCGATCAAGCTCCCGAGATCTGATCCGGGGAACGAGAGTGTTCCCACTAACAAATTGATCATGTGATCCCCTGCTCAGGGTCAGATCCGGATCTGATCGCCTGCTCGTACTGAAGTGGGAACACACTCCTAGATTCTACCACAGTCATGGAAGAACAAGTTTGTCAATGTTAACCTTAAAGCAGTGCACTGATGTGGAGTTAACAACCCACTCAGGCAGACTATTCCACTCGTTGACAACTCCATGAGAGAAACTACACAAAAGTTTTCTTTCATTACATGGAATTGTGCATGGTGTACTGTACCACTTCTGTGACATTTCTGTCACTCTTCAATTTTGACAGACCTGTCAACTCTCCCAGTTTTACCAGGAATCTCCCGGTTTTTGTCCAGATCTCCCGGCCTCCCGGTTTTATGCTCTATCCTCCCAGTTTTTTATTTCCCGTTTGCGATATTCATTCAAATAGCCAAAAACAGCTATTTTCATAATTGGGCATAAAAATAAACTGCCAAAATCATTTTCTTTATTTATTGTTACTTCAAACTTTCGTAACTCTTCTGCCATATATGGGCTGATGTAAGTACTGTAGTATATATATATACTGTTGCTGTATCTACTGAATACGTACATATAGCTGCAGTGTGGGAATAACTAACATGAGCAGTGTTGAGCACTGTGTGCTGCGATACAAACCGTTGTGCGTTAACTGGGCTACACGTTTTTCTGATAGTCTATTATTTCAGTCAGAAATTGCCAACCTCCCTATTTTTCCACCACTCTCCCGGTTTTTTGGTTTTGAAAAATGAAAATCTCCCTATTTTGGGGTCAGCCAGGTTGACAAGTCTGATTTTGAATAAGGCTTGTTAGCCAGAAATAAATGCAGTTTTCTGTCAGAAAATTTTAGGCCAAGTGTACGTAGTAGGTTTTGGACAATCCCTTGGGCAAGAGAAAATTTAAACACTTTCAGGTCTCATTTGTTGGCATGTCAGTGATAGAAATGCTTGAGTAGTAAAGCAGTATTTATCCAATTGCAATATGCTCCTAGTACTGTACTGTATGTTTGCAGTGCAGTTCTCAGTATGTTTGACATTTAATTTACAGTGCTTTTAGCATTTGACTCAATCTTTGAAAGTGATGTGAACCTCAGACTTGTGGAGTGTCATTAAAAAACTACAGGGTAATATGTGCCACCAGTAGCAAATATTGTCTCAACTTACCAAATGATTAATACTATATACTAATAAGTGTCAAGACGATAGTCAGGACTATGATCGATTTGTCAGAGAAGATTTTAGCTGCAGGTTAAGTATTGATAGACTACTAATTGGTACAGATCTTGTCAGGTTGCATGTCTCAACCTTGAACTTGAATTGACTGAGTGTACCCTTTTCCCCCTCCCTGGTGCTGTGACTTAAATGACTTACTGTACAAAGATTTGTATGCAAAATGCAGCCATCTTACATACTGTACTGTGCTATACCTACACTATTTAAAGCTACTTACTTTGAATTTCATACTACTGTATTGCCCATATTTTTTTTTTATTAAAGATCTGCAACAGCCAAGGTGGCAGTGCAGAAGCCAAGCAACTACACAGTGCTCCTCTAGTGCTACCTGTACTTGAGACCTGCAAAAGTTCAATTGCCAAGGCTGAAAAGCAAAAAATTTAAGATAATGTTCAGAGAAAGAGAGAGTGTATAGGGTGTGAGAGCACTTTAAAAGTTGTTCTTACAGCACCAACACTAGGGTTGAAAAGCATGCTCAAATGACTGTAAACTACTGTGTACACGTACAGTATACAGTATGTAGGGATTGATCAGCTCTTCACCTGATCATTGCCATTAAATCATGGACCATATTTGTTGCTATAGAATCACACCTTCAGAGCCAATTTCAGTAACTGTTCACATTCCTGCGTTGTTGTGCAAATCAACTTTGGTACATTTGATTTGCATTTATTTACTGGAAAGTCATTAGTACTGGTACAGTATGATACAGTACTTACCAGTACAGATAGTTATGTATGTAGGCATATGCCCGGGGGATGTCCTTTGAATTTTACACACATTTATCATCATGTAGGGGGAGGGGAGATGGGGCTGGAGTCTTCGAAAGGTTATCAGGGCTCGAAATAACCAGCAACACCGACAGTCATGGCTGCTGTACCCTTACTGATGGCTGTGGTGCCCCTCACTAAATGTCGTATGAAATAACATAGACCGACAGCCATGGCTGCCGTACCCTTACTGATGGCTGTGGTGCCCCTCACTAAATGTCGTATGAAATAACATAGACTGACAGCCAGTTTGCCCATTTTGGCTGTGCCCTTTTTCAAGCTTATTTCAAGCCCTGTTATTGGGTATAGGAATGTTTTTTAAAACCCCTTTTTGTATAGATGCACTATACATCTGGTACAGTAGACAGTCTAGATCTAGAAATGTACAGTAGTACCAGGTACAGTAGGAAAAGACTTGCTCTGCAGGGCCATACAGTGCTGTTCAGCAAAGGTACATGTCCGGTTAGATATCTGCAGTATGCTTTACTTTATGCATAATATACAGGCCTATGTACAGCAAAAGACAGTATGCAATTTGTGATACATATTCAAAGACTTTGCACCCATCATAAATGCTTTCCTGCTGTTCACACTTGCGGAAGCAAACAGATCTACTAGTACTCTACTGTACTGTAGTTTGCATTTCACATCAGGTAGTTAATATACATTGTCAGGCAAATAGGTTGAACACTTGCTCTGTAGGCCTACTGTACTGTAATGTATACACAATAGCTACCACTGTACTGTACAGGTATGTACAGTACTGTGTGATTGTACATTTTCAAATTGAACTTCCTGGCTAGGATAGTAAGGATAAAGTACTCTAGATGTATTGATACTGAAAGTTTGACCTTTGTAACTTCAATCAGGATTTTGTCTAGTAGTACAGTATACCTCCTCTTGAATTAAACTTATTAAACGATCTCCTTAAAAACTTGATGAGTCCAGTTGAATAACCTTGTACTTCAGTAGTAAAACTGGTCACTGAATGACACTTTAAAGGAAATCATCTTCAGCTTGGTGTACAAAAGAAAAACAACACTATACACAATAGCCACTGTATCTCTTAATACCCTATTGATGCAGTTATCCCTTAGTAGCTGAAAAACCTAGCAATCAATGAAGCACTTCTGACTCCCTGAATATCATACAATGAAACTTAGAGCTTTACATATAAATCATAGACTATTTGATGCCACATTCTTGAGTAAACAGTACTTTGGTACGTTAAGGTTGGTTTAAGTATTGTACTCACATTCACTGTGCGGATCTCTGCCATCAAAACAGTTCAAATTTCACACATGACAATGAACATGCTAAGTACATAAGAGGACCAGAACCACTCTTGAATGAGACACAACTTCCAAACAAGGTGCTTGGTTTGTTATTTTCTCGTATTTGAAACATTGTGTTCTAATACCGGTTTTACACTGGCAAGATTTTCAACAGGTGCACCCGTTGAATGTCTCAGCATTAAAGGGTACTCGGGTGAAACACAGGTGAAACACTGATTCAGTTTTCGGAATTTTTTACCCTCAAAGTGTCCAGGGTAAACTGCTGGGAAATACCGGGACTCCACTGTAGGAAGTCAAGTGTGAAAGGTTGTCTCGGTGAAACGCCATGCGAAATGCAGATTAAATGTTAAAGTTGATGTTAATGATAAATGTTTTGTTTGCAGTCACACGAATGTTTTTCACTGGTCGAATTGATTCTCACTTAATACATAGCATTCGCATGAGGCCCTCAACCAAGGGGGGGGGGGGCATTGGGAGATAGTCTACCTGCTCTTCAGGCATAGACCCCTGTGCAATAGCATACTTTCGAAGCCCCTGAGATTTTTTGCGCCCGGCCACCACTTGCTCTCCAGGTCTGGTTATGGGCCTGGTCTTTTGTATTTCAAACTCATTTTATTGCCATGTTGCTCAACTGAATATCTGGATGTGGCTTCAATGTACACATGTGTGAACTACTTTCTCTTGAGATTTAATTGTTTAACTGTTTATAGGGGTCTTGTCAAGAGACTGCAACACGGAACATGGCTCTTGGATTAGGGAGGGGGAGAGACTGTTCCTGCAACCAGGGACATATAATTTGCGGGGGCCGGGGGGGGTGTGAACTATTTTGGGACCAACTACATTTCTTGGAAACTGACTCCCAATTGACATAGTTGTACACAGTGGTGTATGCAGGATTTCTCTGAAAGGGGGCCATGCAGTATGTTGTGTGATCACCGGCCTGGGAGGGTTCTAAATGGGAGGTGTCCTCCTCCCCCTTTGGAAACCTGAAAAATTTGGTGTCCTTACATGCACTCTGGTGCCACACATGCTACCTTTTGAAGTAAAATTTGTGTAACAAATTATACGTATTTTTAGAAACTAAAAAAAAAAATTTGGCATCTGTGAGGGGGGCCATGGCCCAATGGGCCCCCTGTGTGTGCCACTGGTTGTGCGATCTGAATTTTCTAGATAATTACAATTTACAGGATGGTAGTAATTATCATAGGTGTATGGGACTCTTCCAGTTGGGAGGCAGAAAATTTTTTTGCCCAAATCTCAAAAAGTTCAGGTACTTAAAATAGACCATTAAACCACTACATGCGCTCGAAGCGCTGTAAAGTTTTTGCACATTTTTTGGGCATTCGATCAAAAATTCGGGAAATCATTAGAAAACTCGGGCAATCTTTTCCCTTAAAAATTACTTCACGTCTGCCAGAATTTCAATTTGAGTTTAGGTATCCAATGTAGTTAATGTCTGGTCTACTGTTACAAAGACATACTGAACTGGATTTGAGACTGACTTTTTGGCACTCAGAGACCGATTTTTGATTTTCACTGGGGGTGTCGCACACCCCCACACCCCTGTATTTACGCCCTGCCTGCAGGTGTGCAAAACGTGAACATGTGTAGCTGCATTTTGCAAATTCATCAGTGTATTCTTGCTGCAGTATGAATGGACGGTGTTGGAATTTTCAACGAAGGTTCACCGTTTAGTCCAATGGTGAATCCAACAGTGGTTCACTGTTGAAACCAGTGTGAAAGGGGTATAACTCTCCCTGATGTTTGATTACCTTCTTTTAAACAAAATCTGAGTAAGCACCCAAACATGACTTCTTCAGTTTCCTCAAAAGCATACCTGTAGCAGTGGGAAGGTATTTTAGAATTTGGGGGGGGGGGGGTGGCAAGGGAGGGGAGAAGCAAATAGGAAACATACAGTATTGTCAGTGGCTTTTTGTAGGGTTTGCAATATAGGCTGAGCTCCACAGTGTGTCGCTATACGAAGCAAAATATTTTGGCCCAAAATGGCTCTTAGATTGCAGGAAGTACAGTAGCACTTAATTTTCAACCTTGTATAAAGTGCATCTAAACATTTCTTCATATTGAGGTCTCATGCTGAAGAATATTAATACAGTTCCAAAAGAATAGCAAACATTTTGTTACAAGCATTATGTGGGAGGGGGAATTTTCCTAGGAAACACTGCTTGTACTTGGACATTCATTGACTGTCCTTAATGAGGGATTCGTGAGTAGGGATGTACTGTACAGTACCCCTTGCCTTTGAAAAATTTGTGCACTTACCGTAGGACAAGCTGAAATGCAAAATGGTGGTAGTATTATTATTATACTTTATAGCTAGTACAGTACGTACATGTATTCATGTCCTAGAAAGGAGACCAACAAGCACAATGTTGAACCTTGTAGGGTGGAGGATGGGGAAGGTACTGTAGGCCTATAATTAATTTTTAAGACTTCTTTACAGAAAAAACACTTGTGGCCAAGAGTTTGTGTTAGAGAAGGGTAGAAACTGTGCATACTTGTGCTTTTGTCTAATTTTCTCACCCTATCTTGATCCTCAATATTTAAAGGTAGGCGTACTGTATTGCAGCTGGTATAGGGTTTTCTCTGTCATTCTGCGTGCGAATTTAAATAACACAACACCTCACAGCAATTTGTTATAATTGGAACCTGTACAGTACTGTACCAGTACAGTACTAGCTGTTGAAGTATTGATAACTGTTCTCTCTCACTGTTGGTTCCAAAGCTGGTTCCATACTACCCTCATGGGCTAATACCATACTGTAGGTCTAACACGCTCTAAAATCTAGGGGAAATTCTGGGTATATAGTCTTTTTTCTCAGCTGCTGGCAGGGGTCATAAATGAGCATATACTGCGAGCTGGGGTTGTGCGGGGATGCTAATCAAAATTTAAGATAGTTCTCAAGCTACAGTACTGTAGATTAACTCAGACAAATCTAAAATACTGTGCACTAGTTCTAAAGTCCCTACTGTAGGGACATTAACAGTATTATGTAAGTACTTCATTTGAATAGCATGGGTTGTAACATGTACAGAATCTATAATATTCCCAGTTTCATTCTTTTTTCATGCAAGATATGAGTACCATTAATCATTAAGGCAAAAGACCCTCACCTACAGATTATATTTCATGGCTAGTTTGTAAGTTTTTAATAAGCACTGTACCATGTCTAAATAGCCATCAAACCTAAAGCAATGTCACAAACAAAACAGAATGATTTGCCTGTAGTGTTGTAGTTGGAAAGTATTCTTCTAAATGCAGCACAACTTCCTTGTTGCTATTGAAAATATTACATTTTTGAAAACATTGAATTTAAGTGAAACATTGAAATGTATACCAGATAAATCAAAGTACAGACATACAGTATGGGAAGACATGTTTAGAGATCCCTGTTTACAATGTAAATATAAGTTGATATTACTGATGAGGCTTTAAGAGAAGGATTTTTTCATGGCTTTTTAATGTAAATGCTTGGGATTGGAAAACAATTCTGTGTGCAGGATTCATATTGTTGTTGCTTTTTTTTAATTTTGGTTACCACTATTAAAATGAATATTGATTTGACCTAACACCCTTGATGTAAGTTAATGTACACATATTAACTTTTGAGTCAAAAGTACAGTTTGATTGTTATTTTCTTTTTTCAGTTTTGTTTAATATGTGCATATTGTATGTTAACATGTATTTTAATATAAACAGTGGACACCACTGAACACCACAACTGTTAATTTTGGATGTGTTTCTTTTGTGCAACTCCAAAACAGAATCAGGTGGAATAGCTGTTTTAATTGTGTGTACAGGTCTACTGTACCTTTATTTTGTGAAGTTAAACCAAACTGCAGTACCTACATACAGTAGTTCTGATATACATTTCCTTGTGACACAAAATTCTCCCAGAATGTCATGTACTAACATAGTGTATGCAGAACTGTATCCATTTTCATATTAATCACCAATAACTGGGATATGACACCTTTGGAGTCTCATGAGTTGGGCTTAAAATGCATGGTTGTGCTAAGTTGACTGTAACCACTATACATAATCTGCTAGTGAAACACAGCCCTACACGTAGGTAACCCACAAAAAGTATCACTAGAGCCATTTGTAAAGCAAACAATATTGCATGTACTATTATACATATAATGAATTTTTGTGAGTGCAATAGTATGAATAATTTCATGAGTTGAAAGATTGAATGTTCTATTCAACGAGGCAAAGCCGAGTTGAATA
>WURT03148296.1:0-11044 GCA_009936505.3 Holothuria glaberrima
CAGCTAGTCGGTCAGTTATTTCAACTTGAGTTTAATTGAAGATAAATTTGATTTCAAAAATTACAACTAATGAAATGATACGCCACTGTGTGTATACATCGGAAGATATCGCGGACGTGAATAAGCATTACGAAGCATCTTCGGTGTCGGCCGATTTGCCTTGCAGAAAACAAGGGGAACAAAACAAAATTCTGGTAGGCAAAAGGCCTAATTTTGCGCCTTTATATCCTATGTTAAAGGTGTGTGTTAAAGGTATGTTCACACTTGTACGGTAACGGTGACGGTAACGGCAAGCAAATCCTGCACAATACGAAGTGGAAGGCTGTTCACATTGGCACGGCAAGGGGGCAATGCGTCAATCTGGTGAAAATATATAACCTAGGGCCATGTTTCTCAACCTGGGGTCCGCGGACCCCTAAGGGGTCCGTGAAATTTATTTTGGGGTCCGTGAGGGCAAAGGGGTCCGTGAGAAAATAAGGGTCCGCAAAAGTCGGAGGTTCGTGAATAATGGAACAAGAGATATAGTTAAATAAAGACTGATTACATGACTCATGAGGAAGCCATTGAGCAACTTCTGCACTGAATGAGGACTGAAGTCCAATAGAAGCCTACTTTGGTCTTTCCAAGACTATACACTTACGATTTTCATTCCGATTTAACAAAGATGAAAGGCAGTAGTACAGTTACAACTAAACTTGGGTTTGACAAAACAACAGTGCCTTTTGCAGCCATCTCCGACAAAGAAAACCCATATTTTCCTTACCTCATGTAGAACCAACCAGTTTGTATCTGACAACTCATCGTTTTGAAATTAAAATTAAATGGGAAATATATTTTTCACCAAAATGTAATTGTGTTATGCATACTTGGACATTCTTTTTGAAAGTAAAAATTTCCAAGTATGCCTAGTAATACTTTCAGCCCTAGGAAAACTGCATTTCAGGCCCAGGAAAACTGCATTTCTAAAAATAAATTCTTGAACATAAATTTACTTCAAAAATCACATAATAATTCACAATTTTGCTTCTAAGCACCCTCAAATATTCAAAAATGTCAAAAGGGGAGGACCATCGCTCCCCTTATACCCCTCTCCATGCCGGCAATCACTGTCTGGGGTCCTCCAAACATTTCCGTTATCACAAAGGGGTCTGTGGATAGAAAAAGGTTGAGAACCTTGGACCCATAGGGGATACTAAAAACAGTTTTTGGCACGGCCAGTTCAGTTCACACTTGGCACTTACATGTCACTCTACTCATTATTCACAGGCCGAGGAACATACTTCGACGTCACAGATTAATTATTCATGAACGTCATTCCGGGGGTTGGAATACAATGGCTACCTTTTTTTAGCCGTGTTGGTAGCACACCACTAATTCAAGGGGAATCCCAGCGGAGGAGGTTACCCTACGAATTTAACACCCTAGAAAAACTTTTTGGGGGACAGATTAGAACATGTTAGTGAAGCGATGTGTTCAATTTGTGATGTGTATGTGGTAGGAAAGTATTTGAAGTACTCATTCTGTAAAAATAAAGAAAATTGAAGGTATTTCAGGCACTTTCTTGCGATATATCCTTCCGTGATGCAAAACGGCATTTTGAATGAGTAAAAAAACAGGAACCACCACTTTATTAAACAGGCCCTTCTAGCTCAAAATCTCAACGGTCATGGTACACAAATTTGAAATCATTGTGAAAGGCCTACTCGTCAGCTTTCATATGAGGGGTAGCTTGTGTCCATTAAAAACTTCTGCAAGGGTCCAGGGGCCACGAAACGGACCCAAATTAGTGTGTAAGTCAATGGAGGAATAATTGGGGGTGTGCTACCTGTTCGTCGTACGTCAATGATGTGCATGCTAATGCGCACAAGTGCGTGTTAGCGCCGAGGACGGTAGATGCCTGACTTTGCCGTCAAACATGAAGCCACACACTATGAGCTGTAATACGGTAAATGCGTTCCTTTTGGTGACGTCACAATACAGTTTACATTACCTGGGTTGACTTGCTATAAGCTGTCTCGCCCAGTAAGATAACGAAATTAATGGCAAAAGATTAGTTAAGGCGGAAGAGGTTGGAACAAATCATTGTGCACGTGGAAAATGTAACTTTCACAACGCATTTGCTCACCTGGTATGCGTATTGAAGTACACTGTGTTTTGCGTAACATATATTTGATAGATGTTTGGCGGAATTGCTCTGCTGTACTACAAGTGTCATGGCGCCCCCACGTAGGCTTCATCGGATGTCAAGAAAGCAATGGCAGTATTACGTTACGACGCAAAAGTCAGGCATCTAGCGCCTTCGGCACTAACACGCGCTTGCGCGCGTTAGCATGCACATCATTGTCGTAAGTCAAAACAGTATACTGCCACCACTAAAAGTTTGTCCAATGATGTGCATGGTAACACGCGCAAGGCGCACGTTACCATGCACACCATTGAGTTTGCCCAATGATGTGCATGCCTAGAGCAGGATATGTGTGCATTCTAACGCGCGCAAGCCGAATGCCCTAGATATGACTTTTGCGTCACACGTTCCAGCATATCTCCCTCTCCCCGACTCTTGCGCCCATGGTTTTGGGTATGTCACATTTGTTTTTATGGTTGTATTTATTTATAAAAGATCGTAACTGTATTTCGCATGACTGACTACTACCTGGGATGGTTTTACTCTTTTGCAAGCTACTTGCATGAAACATCGTCAAAACTCCTAAAGTCTCATCATACTACTCCTTTACCATTCAGAGCGGATCATGGATCTTACCAGGGGTGGGGTGGGTTCGCCCAAAACCTCTGGATACGATGCTGCGTGAGCATCTCACTTTTCTCGAGGGCGGTCAGCAAGGACTTTACATTGTTATACCTCGTGACCTTATGCTTCAAGTTCTGTATCGACCACGTTGGAAATGTACCGTATATACTCACAATGCTGTAAGCGTCCTTTAAGTAGCTCCATGGGGGTGGGGTCATACGGGGGTATCGCTTAGCTTTCGCCCACTGATGTCCAGCCGAAGAGACTTAAATGAAAAGTTTACGGCTTAATATCATGTGTAAAAATATGGAGAATTATGTTTACGGAACTGGTTTATATACTGTATAGACAAGAGTATGAAATAATAGCCACATCAACAGTAATTTTACAGATAAAGACCCATTAATTGCAAGAAATACTGTATTAACAACAGTTTTAGAGCATCAATATTACATAGATTATATGCAATGTGAAATAATATTAATTTCTTCCAATCCAGCTGCAAAAGAGTTTGAATTCTACAATTTTTTCTACATTGTAGGTGAGTTTGAAAACATTATGTGCAGAAATATTCCACTGGGAGAACAGAACATGCTAAGTTTTTGTATTTCCTATAGGTTTTACTGCCCTGTGGGGGATACAAGGTGAACACTGGGTACTTGATAAAATGTACATCCGTCAGGTAAGGATCAAGTACTCCCCCGAAATAATGGCGCGTGCCAAATACCTGTTAATTAATGTAATACCAAATTATGACACGATATAACCAAATATTTGTACACACAAATGTCAGTATATGTTTACGAGTGATGCGAATGGTGTATTTGAGCAGTCGTAAAAGCGGGTAGGTAGGAAGCGGGGAAGGCTGGAGGGGGGGGGGGGCTTGAGCACCTCGACCTCGTCAAAAATATGGGGGATAAAGTACGCTCCGGTCCCTATAATACCTCTTAAAATGCCTCTATAGCTCTGTGAAGTATACCAAACTCCTTCAGTAAAATATCAAACCGCTTTGTAATAACGTGTACTTCAACAGTTCAAAAACTACAAAAAAATGTAGCCAGCCAGTATTGTTAGGAATTTGTCGTGGGAGACAGGTCGGAAGTACCCAAAGCGTTGAAGGGCAACATAGACGCCGGGAGCTTCTCCATAGGGCGTGAGATTCAAGGCCTGCTTGAGGAACCTTGGTGGAGTTCACTCTAAAAATGATATCCGTTGGGGGACTGGGGAACTCCCATAAACTGAGGTATTTAAAGACATTTTGGTCATTAGAATGAAAAGTTTTATTTATTACAAAAAGAAAATTATAAATCACACTTAACAGACTACTAAAATCACAGTTCGACTCTGTTTTCTATAACGTGCTAAGAATGGCAAATAGTCGATGTGTTTACATTTCAGAGCCCGCTTGTGAGTGGTGTAGGAAGATAATGGAAGAGGCGGTTAGGCACGGATCCAGGATTTTGAGAAAGGGGGCACACACCCTCGGCCGAAGGCCGACGAGCGAGCGCCGAAGGCGCGAAGCCACGGCGGGGGGTTTGGGGGTCCTGCCCCCAAAAACTTTGAATTCTAGATGCGCTTAGATGCGATTTCCCAGCATCTGGGAAGCATATTTTCCATACCTATTTGCTCAGTTGCTTAGGCAAAAAAAATCGTTGGTCAAAAAATCGTTGGTCATCGAAAAAAGGGTGGCGTGCGCCGGGTGCGCCCCCACCTGGATCCGCGCCTGGCGATAGGGAATGGGACTTTGAGACAATAATGTCATTCCAGCTTTTCTACAGGATTAATGAACAATTTTCATCCGCGCCTTTTTTAGGAAATTCCTGGATCCGTCGATGTAAATCATGGTAGGCACATTTGGTGCTAGAAAATGCACAAATGCTTCTCAGTAAGTAGGACTATACTGGATAGTTTGTATCAGGGTCCTCCTTTTCCCATTGACAGAAAGGATTCACATCGCCTGCTTCCGTAATATCTATGAACTCTGACACCAACATTATCCGCAACGAAACCAAGATTTTTTACAGCTTCAGACATTTGCTATTAATAAAAAAAAAAGGTCTGTTCACTAGGGGTTATGGTAGGTTACAATTTTTGGTGTTTAAATACGTACCTTGGTCAGAAAGTTTGCTTACTGATCGATGAATTTTATCTATAAATAACGGTCAGTCAAGAACTAGGCTCGGAGGAGGGATAGCTGGCCACATGGTCCCCCAATAATTTGGGTGGGGACTATCCCCTTTTATTTCCCTTCCAATATCTGCTGAAAGAATTGGGAAAATGTGTGCTCCTTCCGTGCCGCTAATGAGCACATTTCGACTTAGTTCTTGCAGGAAGTTGACTTCCCTTGGTTCTGGTAGTATATTGATTGCAGCACACAAACTCATATACGTTTACATTTCTATGTACGTTTACTTACAAATGTACGCAGCTACATACGTATACTTATACATATACGTTACATATTCATATAGCCCCCTGTGGGCTGGGGTTGTAGAATAAGCCCACGGTGTTTCCTGCCTTTCGTAAGAGGCGACTAAAGGGAAGGACTTGCACCGTAGTAAACTGTATTTGAAACCGAACTTGGGCTTGAACCGTGTTTAAACTTGTACTTTTTTATCTAGTTGACCCTACATAACACATTCGTGTTGATGTGTCGTTAAATCTGATCAAACTAACTACATATCCATATACTTATGTGTACAGATTACATATAGATCTTTTTGAAGTTTCTGAACCACGCCTCAAATCTAGCACAAATATCCGTCCTTGTGGCCAGTTCATGGATATGCTTGGACTAAGTTCATGTGCCCTTTTATAAGTACTCCTCACTCAGCCATTAACATCGAATTCGGCAAATTTGAAATGAAACAAAGTCTATAATTGAGTAACTGAAACCGTAATTTGTGTTCTACTTATCTTATACTGCAATAGCTTCTGGCTAGGGAGCTTCTCACCCGGGATGATTGGGGGTAGGTGGTTAGGGAAGAAAATTGTGAAGGGGTGCAAACTGTTAGGACTAGTGCTAATTGTAAGCTGTTCTACAGTAATTCATTACATATACTTTTCGACATATACTTCAGTGCTTCTCAAGTATTATCCTGCTTCATTATACGATGGAGCATCTCATCATCGCCAAATTTGTCGGTCATCCTAACCGAATTTGGATTTTTTAGCTTTCTTATTTAGGTAACTAATTAATTGCATTCATCAAAATTGTCATGGTCCTTATAAAAAACATAATATCCCCTATGAACAATCGTTTAGAATTCACGTCGTTATTTTTTGGTTCGACCATTTAGCACTTGGGCTTGCTTGGGCGTTTTTTTTTTTTTTTTTTTTTGAATTATGGTTTTCCCCCGTACAGTATCTCCTTCGCAACCATGACTCCTTAGCGGATATGCTTTTCACGTCTGAAAGTACTTTCACAGCTTTAAACAAACATGGAATAAAACTTGGCATAAGTTCCGTTGCTAAGACCACTCACTTCCGTGTGTACTCTCTGAACACATGATGACGTCACATAGAGATATGCAATACATTCATGTCTATCAAAAGTTATAATTTGTCATATAAAGAATATAAGAAGGTATATCAAATAACCATGGCCAGATGGCATGAAACAAAAAACGTGTTATGACCCCTGCGAGCCAGCTCGAAACAAACACAATTCACCATAGGTCTGCGGATCAAATTCCAGTTAAGAAAGTTAGTGGATGGTATAGTATTTTGCAGTAAATGAAAGACACCACGGATTTGAGTACAGACATGATCCTACAGCTGTGGCATTATTTGTAAGTCGTACAACTTAGGGAAAAGTTCTGGTTCTCGGAAATCACGATTTCCTTCCACCAAAGACCGATTTTATTCCCCGTTGTCATGTTTCTATTTTGAAATCAATGTACCGCAGTCTGCAATACTAATGTGAATGTTTCCTCTGTGTAAGTCAGCTTAAATAGCATCGCCCAACACTAGGCTACTAAGGTGCAGAAGTTACAGAACTCTGAAAGCACTACACATCGGCCAGCCACCAATTCGCTTCAACAATTGGAACGATTTCTCTTGAATATTGCACACTGATTCTCTGATAACATCATGGATGACGTCTGGGCTATCGATAATTCCATCTCCTATCCATTTTCTATTTCAAATCGTATGCGGAGGGATACCATGAATATTAATAATGAATCTATATATGCATACATTTTAAATAACCATACTTTGCATTACATAAGTGACTTTGCTGTTGGAGTTAATTTCATTTGTCTTATATTGTTAACTGTGATCGCGTTTGTCGGTATCTGTGCCAATATACTGGTTCTCTTTAGAATGTGCACACATCCGAAAGTCCGTCGGAAACCGCATAATCTTTTCATATCAAACCTCGCTGTATCCGATCTGGTTGTACTCCTTTTGTTGATGTCAAGGTGGATTTTGAGTTATTACAGTAATGTGTTTCTCTTCCAGGGCACAGTATTGGAACGTGTGTTTATCTACGCACAATACGTAAGTTTTATCTTTTATTAATTCTGTAATATCTAAATTGCCAAACTATACTGAGGTTGTGACCAAATTTTGATCTCAGGCAAATTCTTTGTGAGATGAACAAAATGTATATTCTACTTAAATTGGTAAACCATCGAGTACAACATCGATCTGAGTCAAAGTAACACAGAACAATAGTTTAGTCCGCCCTTGTTAGACTTTTAAACATGATCAAGGTGGAAACTGTTTGAGAAGCCAGGATGTAAGGTTTACCACCGGGGTGACTGAGCACATGTGTACCTAGAAGTGTGGGGGAGGGGGTATGGTCCCCAACATGCCTGCTCGGGTTCTTAAGTCTTATTGAATTCAGACTAAGCTCCCATTCGAGACTTCATCATGTTCATGGTCTCAAATATTTACTGTAATTCAGATTTCACCGGCAAATTATTTATCTTTAGCCTCTTCCTCTAAAATAAGTTTCTGAACAGTTCCGCAAATCAGCCTAAACCATATTTTTTAAGGAATATGTTCCTTATTATTTTAAAATATTGTAATTATACTGGCGGCCATTTTGCTTTTCCGACCCGGATCCTGCAAGATATGTCTAGAAAAATGCGTTTCTAATATTTACAACAGAATATGGACATAGATTTGGCTTACTTGTGTTAAAAATATTTGTAATGATTATTTTTCTCATTATTATATTATATTGACATAATTATTGCATTGGCGATCATTTTGCTTTTTCCGTCATCTGATGGTTGACCTGAATTCCAAAAGAATAATTTTCAAAAATAATTTTGGATTATGTGTCATAAAATATGGCCAGATTTTAAGGGCAACTGTGTCAAAAGTATTTTTAAATGATTATTTCTCATATTATTTTTATACATAATGATTGTTTTATTGGTGGTCAGTTGTTGTTTCTGCCATCTTGGTTAGCTTCGGGTCCTGAATAAAATCAATAAATCGTATTTTGAATTTTATGTACAATATGCTATAACGATATTTAGGTTTTTTCAATTGAATTATATTTTTAATGTTTATTTTCTGAGATTTTCTTGCATTTTTTTCTTATTATTTTCTTATATTTGTGGGGAATTTTTACTGTGTTGTTTTTACTCCTTCAGTGCTTTTCCGCCATATTGGCCGGTAAGAGCTCATGTGCCAAGAATTGTGATTTACACAATTTTTGGAAATATTTCATTCAGTTTGACTGCTATTTTGTTTTTCCGCCATCTTGGTTTTTTGAATCTCGCCAAAATAGTCCCAAAAATTTTTTTGGAATTTTCGTTGTAAATTTTGACCAAAATTTAAGAGTCAATGCCTCAAAAATAAGGACTAATTCAAAATCCAGTAAAAAACGGATTCGTGTGTGGAATTGAGCCGAGTCCGAAACGGGCGTTAAAGCTCTTAGCTATGTGAACAAATACGAAGCTTTAAAGAGTACAAAATAGTGTAACACATGATATATGTTACCTATAGTCTTACTTACGGTACTCATGTGGCAATTATTATCAGCATGGATTATACCTTAAGGCGACAGTTCGTGCTAATTATCGACATTAAGGCGACACTTGACCTTAAGGCGACACTTGACTTTAAGGCGACAGTTTACGTGTCACCTTAGGTACCGTTTAGAAACATAATTTTATTGTCGGAAATAGGCTTAAATTGTTCGTCCTCGTCTTAACAGTATCTCTACCAAGTATGGTTAGGGTAGGGTTAGGGGTAGGATTAGGGTTAGGTTAAGAAAAATTGAAATTTTAGTGTGCAAGTCAATGTAACTGTGGCCCTAAGGTGCAATTCACGCTGGTTATACCTAAGTGGTATTTACTAAGCACGGTATGTGATATTTATAACGTACGTAAGTGATATTAGTTACGTAAGTGGTATTTATTATAGGTACGTTTCAATAATACTCACGCTCCTACGAAATTACATGTCTACGTACGTGAGTGCGTATTTACATACCGATACGTTATGAAGTATCACGTACGTAGGTAATAACGATATAGATTTCGCAAGTATAATTATAGTACAAAATAACAAAGCATAGGAATATTGCGATCATCTAAACTTAAATCACGTATACGTACACGTACACATTACACTGTTGTTCTACCAGGATCTTCTAAAGCTTGTAAGGAGTCGTTCATTTTTCACTATACCTTCCTAATTCTATAGAAGTTCTTTACGTGACGTCATAATGGGCCCGGTTTTACTTGTTCCGCCATTTTGGACGTCAAATTTCGTGCACGCGCAAGAACTACGCTGTGTACGCATAATATCAGTCACAGTGTAGAATGTTTTGTTCCTTTTTCAAAGACATTTTCTTCATTAAACTGTGAGGAGATGATTGTACGTTCGTGTTAATGTAAGCCTCCTTGTAGTGTTAGGCTTAAATGCATATTACAATCACCGTATAAAACGTAATCTCGTTATATCTTTAGTCGCTCACTGGATTTGCAGTGAGCACTGCGCAAGCTAGTGTGTAAACTCCAGAGTTCAATATTTCTTCCGAAGAATTCCAGTAACAAATCTTGCTCTACGTTGTATATCTGTTGGAAATCGATAATAAAACTGTAGGGCCTGCGATTTTTCTTGACTATTTTGTAACAAACGTTCATCATCATTAGGGAAACATTCTTTAAAAACCTTGGAACAATATATTTGTATACAGAGTACATGCTGCGCGCGATGAGTTTGACGTCCAGTATGGCGGACTACCGCTGTTGTCACATGTATTTGTGACGTCAGTGAAGAACCTCTATACAAAACTTACCGGTAATCTTTCTTCGGACCCTCTTTCCCTCTCTGTGAGTTTTTTCTTCAAGTATGAAAACTGTAATTTTGTAGGCAAAATCTCCGTTCTTTTTCATAATAATTTGAGAAGTGTACATTTATTCTGTACCCATGGCGCTTCACACTCTTTCGTAAATAGTTGAAAATAGTTGAAAAGTTGATAATGTCCAAACTTTGTTTTAAATGGTTTTTGTTCTCGTTTACAGATCTGCGTGCAATCAACAGCTCTCATTCTTGCCGCTATGTCAATATCACGGTACCATTTTACTGCCCACCCATTAAAAGCCCTGACTGAATGGACCACGACCAGAGTACGCATATTATGTGGAAGCGCATGGTTGGGTAAGACGATAATGTATTATCAGTAGTCCGCGCTCCTCCTTAGTCTAAGCGCAGGCTATCGCCTAAGCTAACACCCTGAACAAAACCTATAGCCAAGACTTAAGCGAAGCATTAACCTAAAATTCATTGTAATGTATGAGTTGATTAACGAGATAGCAAAGTTCCTGTGGAAATTCGCGTAAAATACATATTATGTGTAGTTCTCGAGATGTAAGCAAATAAAGGTGCGACAATTACTAATGAGGCTACCGAGGTGAACTTGAAGGAAGCAGTAGTGATGACATCTTGTGATATCGAATAATATTATCATGTTGTTTTGTTTCTTTTAACTTACATCCATGCAGTTTTATTCTTCATATTCCGACGTTTTTTTTTACAAATGCATGGGGGATGTTAACATTTTGCCAACTCCCCATAACCGGCATCGGTTCTAGCCGACCTGCCACAGTTGTTACAATAGATTAAATAAAGGGCTAATCAACGCTGGACCGTGCAATAAGTAGAGGATAATGCCCGATCGGGGGTTAATGCAAGCGATACACGAGGGCGCAGCACGAGTGCATCCAGCAATAGCATTAACCCCCGGAGAGCATTATCCTCTATTTAATGCACGGTCCAGCGTTGATTAACCCTGTTCATTCATACACAAGATTTTGATGAAAAAAG
>WURT03148329.1:0-11043 GCA_009936505.3 Holothuria glaberrima
ACCCCCACCAAAAATGAGAGGGTTCTTCCTCTGACCATAACACATCTACATACTAAGTATGACATTCATCCAAGCTTACTATCTCAAGATATATTGTGTTTAAACATAGAATGAATGCAAAGCATTATGGGAACCAGCAATTGGATGCTATACAAAATTTTAATTTTGAATAGCTGCTGCTTACTAATCGGCCAAAATATCCCCCCAAAAATTATCAAGTTCAAATCCTGAATACTGCATATTTATACTATGGGCCAAAAGTAATAGATTTCAAAATAAAAACATAAACAATCACTAATGTGACGATGCTGAAAAGGATATTAGCAACAGCTATAGTGACCATCTAGTGTGACAAAATCTCAATACATGTTATGTATTGAGATAAAAACAGTCTTTGCAAAATACAAATTGACATGGATTTTTCCCAGGCCAGCTGCACTAATAGACTGAAAACATGCATCCAATTAACACTGCTTATTCTTTTGTTTCTTTGTAAAATAGGAAGTACTTTATAGGATGCAAGGCTTAACATTTTTCAAGATGATCAATTTTTGAAAAGTCACATTAACCTTGTTGACTTCTTGAGTTCGTCTATATACAAACTGTACTTAAATACAGAAGATATATGCTATAATACTAAATAGCAGTTGCATAGATACTGTGCAATATACAGTATGAAAATGAATGGTAGATTTCATGACTCCTGATGGCTAGGAATGTTGTAATACATCAGAAAACTAAAGAAATCTGTAGTTGATTACCCTGCAGAGGGGACTCTGTTTGCTCAGCTTCCCAAACCACCGGCCGCCAAAGCCAAGAAAACTTCATTACCATAATATGACTTGTTCATGTTCTCTCTCATAATTCATGCTATTGTTTTTGAGTGAGTGTATGCACTCCTGTAGTCTTAAACTCAAGGTCTAGACTGAAACCTGAGAAGTCCTTTCATTACTGTGTTGCTTAACCACCTATGCAGTGGGTACTACAAGGAAGTGCGTATTACAATGACATGCCAACTCTGTGGGTGGCATAGGCTACCACATGATGTAAATGAACCAGATGTTATCTTCTTGTGAATATTCAATAATATTCAACTAATCTTGAGGCCACATATTTCTATGAATATCCAAAAGAATTTGTTCAGTGTTCACTTTGGCAGACTGTGGGGATATGACTGAACATGGAATATGCCATACAGTCTGCTACGTAGGCAAGTAGTTGATAGAATGTCTTTAAATTGTTGATTAATGATTAACATTTCACATCACTTAAAGGGAAAATGAAGTTACCCCAATCACAGTTAGTATGCCCTGTCACTCTAGTTCATGAATGGCCTATTTTGATCATGTGACAATATTTTTGTTAGTGAATTGTGAAATTCAATGAGACTTTCTCCTTGCTTTAATACCTATTGTTTGTAATAGTTATGCTCAAAATGTCTTCAGAGGTGCTAGTAACGCAATACGAGGAGATTTGCAAGAGTTTGCTTATTTTTCAAAGCAAATTTTGGGGTGACTGCCTATTCCCTTTAAACTTGTAAGACTTACTAACTTTATAATAAAGAAGCAACTTAGGTAAAGTTAACTCCTAAAGAGTACTACGAAAAAAAAAAAAAAAAAAAACAACACACACACAGACAGGCCTAAACAAAGTTAAAGTATTTTACGGAACAAAATGAGTACCTTAAAGGCCCACTTGCTAAGGGGTACTATTAAGTCAAAACAACTTTCTGTCTGATTCTTTGACAAGACTGAAATCTGTCCATGCTGGAATTTATCAATTCTGTGTTGCTAAAATTGGTAACAGTACCAAATTATATCAATTACAGAAAAAATTTAATTGAACATGTACAGTTTCTTATTGAAAAAAACACAATAATTCTTATTATGGGAGCACACTTTTGGTAGAAAATGTTGCTGAATAAGCCTGAATTATTTTTAGCAGCTTAATTAAGAGACATGTGGACAACTGAAAAGGGCTGAGGGACTATACCAAAAGCTTGGTTGTAGTTAGAGTGATGAGTGATTGAACATCTTAGAGAACCCCTGGTATTTGTACCATAAGTTCAACATCTCATGGTCCTAAGTATGATAACTAGTTTGAGTGACAGGTGATAAAAATTGTTGAGGGAAACAAAGTATTTATATCATGGTTTCAATATCTACAGTACTGGTCCTTCATATGGTATGATTAGAAATTGAACAGGGGTGGTAATAAACAATTGAAAATATGAGGAGCAACTAACCTAGTAATTTTGGCAACTGGAGGAGAAGTTTGCTTGAGAAAGATTTGGGTCTTTTGCAAGTGAAATATGTGAAAAATTGTACAAAAACTGATTTTCTTGGAAATCAACATTCTTTCCAGCCCCTAATCTTACACCTTACTGCAAGTCCCATAGCTATATTACAGGGAAATTCAAAGCATATAAGGTTGGCATTGGTAGCCACTTATTCCCTAAACTCCTTCCTTTGAGCTAAAAAAACCCAATACTTCTCCTGTTTACACATGTAATCCTCATTTACCTACAGTAAATCCCTAGAAAGTTTTGATAGCACAGTGGTAGGGTGGGGCCTCTGGTAGAGGGCACCTGATGTACAGTAGTCCTCTTCACTTGTATGTGTAAGGTAATGAGACATGAAGTTATTCACTACATGTTGCTGAGAAAGTTACTTTACAGGCATCATGACTTGCAACCAACACATTTTTCTTCAACAATTATCTAATGAAGTTTCCTACTGAAAGCATGTTGCAATTATTTTAGCATCTTCCCAAAGTCTGACCATTTCTAAGTAAGTCATAACCTATGCAAAAATGTTGCATGATACCCAGTGTTTATATTTCTCTTTTAATTATGTAAATTATCTTGTAAAATAATTACTCCCAGAAGTTAAACATTTTGGTGAGTGGTACTGACATTTTTCAAGTAGACAAACTTTAACTTCCAAAACAAATTCCTAAGAACATTTCAATGTTACAATTGTCAATGAAATAAAGGTTGATAGGAAACAGAACAAAGATAGCATTAGAACTACCTTGCAAGTCTCTCCTTGCATGTCATGAAAAAAGCTAATGTTTATTCATAATGCAAGTATGACCTTAAAATTCCTCTGTAAAAGGTCAATATTTGATGGATTTTGATGGAAATTGTGGATACCTTTTCTATGTTTTTATTGCTCTTTACAGCAAACAGCCAACAACAACACTCTAATGTCACTAGGTCTTTCATGCAAGGTTCACCAGCCTTGCATATTATTCATAAACGTTAGCTAATCGAACAGGCTACATAAACAACATTTCATGATTGTAATTTCAGACCAGCTATTTCCTAAAACCCGTTTCATAATTTACAATTTGAAGCATTTTGCAATAAAACTAAAGCTCATTCCAATATAGCTGGAACATCAAATAAATCCATAAACTCATAAAAAGAGTTGTTGACAAAAGGTAACTATTGTAACTCTAGAAAAAAATCTCTATGCAATTTTGCATATGGCTCTCTTTAATCATGTTACAACAATATTTGTCACTGAAATGTTTTCTTTCTACGTAATTTAGCTTTGCCTTTAACTTTAAACATAACCGTAATGACACATGAAAGATGCTGGTTGATAAAGACAGGAAAAGGTTCGTTAGACTCAGTTCATGTTTCAAAATGGGTATGGGTTAAATAATCACCATGACAACTTTTCATTGTTTTCAAGCAGCTGTGCTCATATTATAGCATGTATACACAAACAACTGTGTTCAATACGCTGGCTGCATAGTACTGCACCAATTTTAGCACTATTTCATCAACAAGTGAGTAGAATGTGCAGGTCCATGATTGCAGCTGACATTTTAAGACCATGCAATCTTATTGAGTTTTGAGTTCCTTGGCCTTCAGTTGGAGTTAGAGTTAGAGTCAGTTCGATGAGGTTTTACGGCCCAGTTTCTAACCAATTGGTTTAAGTCGAGCAGCCTTTTTTCCAGTTGTGGCTCACTGGCTTGTTTTCCCGACTCCATTGCTTATGCTGAGCACCAAGCACAATGACAGTAGGTTCCATTTTTAAAGTCTTCGGTATGACCCGGCCTTCAGTTGGAAAACAAATTATGTCACTGAGCTTTCTAGACTGATGTCTGCCACATCATAAGTGTGCATTATACCATGTCACTGAAAACTTAGGCAATCATACGAAATAGGTTATGACAGTTGAAACAATTGAGTCGACAAAACAAAGGAAGTAAGGTTGTTAATACTATGGCAAATTTTCACACTCTTAATCACCTCAAAACTCACTTTCTCAATGTTGTGTCCTATCTCCACTTCTACAATTTGAATCCAGTATTAAAAGTGGATGCTGGGTTTGCTTCATTTACTTTTGTCAGGGCATGTAGAAACACTGAAAATTTGTGTGAAAAGGCTGTGTTTTGATTTCAGTTTTTGCATGTGTACATCCTAAAAGTACTGGGGGGGGGGGGGAGAAGCTAACCTTATAGATCTAAGGTGCTATGTAATTATTTTTAATCAACCAAGTCCAGAAGAAAAGAAAAAAATAAAATGGAAAGAGGCCAAGAACCTCCAGCATGGACACCTCCAAGTTACTGTATGATGACCATCATATATACGATGGGATGCCCTGCGATGTCGTATGACTTTGTTACAGCAGATGTATGAAGTTCGTACGAATTTCTTACAAATTTCGTATGATTTCTGAGTAATATGAGGCCCTTTAATAGAATCGTAGGAGGGTCCTATGATGGTCCTAAGTTAAACCCACAACAGTCCATGAATATTCCACCATCGTATGTACATTTGAGTAGCATTCGTACGATAACAACTGAACTTCACAGGACTTGTGTGTGACATTTTCTTTGTCTTAATACAATCGTACAAGGATGGTACGAGGTTCCTACGACATTATACTATCCTTGTACGACTGTTGAAGGAACATCGTATGATTTATCATGGACAGCCTTGACCTATTTTTCCACGTCAGTCGTACAACATATCTTTAATGTAAATGCTACTCCAATCCACCTTTTGCAATGGTACGACACAAATAATCGTACCACAAATGTGAAGGGCTTTACAACATACCCAAACTGTAACCCTACCTCCTTATTTACCCTATCCCCTATCAAGGTGTGAGAACAAAAAGATATCAAAAGTCGGAGACGCTGGAACTCGGACCATTCAGGAGATTCTCCCATTTAGGAGCATCTTGTTTTCCCTGATGGGAGAAAAACTGATGATGGGGCCTCCATTTTGACAATTTCACCTTCAATTCCATGTAATTTTGGTGTAAATCTCTAGTTCTCAATTGTGTTATTTTGCAAATTTTATGTAGGTATTGTGAAACAGCTGTCCTCTATGGTAGATCTTTTTTCTAGTCAGTCACAGGTTTCCCTCTCAGTTGGCCACTAAGATTCTCTGACTTTGACAGTCATGCACCTCAGGCCTTTCTGAGAATTAAAGGGGAATATTGCATTTAAAATGTACCAACAAGGCATGCAAAGTGAATACTTTAAATCACTATTCAACCAATCAGTCTCACGAATAAAACTTCAGCAATAGTTTTATCTCCAAAAAATATTATGCATTACAAGAGTTATGGATGTTGCATCATTTGAATTTTTTAAAGTTTGGGCGAACAAACACATTTTTGTGCAACTAATAACTGAATTTCTTCTTGTGAGAGCCATATTTCTTGAAAAGAAAGCTACCATACTGCCTTATTTTGAATTTTCTATCATTCTGTATCTATTAATATTGCTTTTAAAATATTTAAATTTTCCGTAAAACAAACGCAATATTCCCCTTTAAGCCTCTTGTGTGTAAAGTTACTGGTGTCTCCTCATTGCTACAGTATTCTAGCAGGTAGTCAACAATAATAGCTGGTGAGGTATTATACATGTTCTGCATCAGTCATGATGACATCATACAAGTTGCCACACCCTCAGATTCATTTCAGAGTCATATGACCAGGGTTGCCATATTGGCATTTTAAACGCCAAAATCATGAAATCTTAAAGGACGGATTTTTTTATGGTGCTGGTGCACAGAATTTTTAGAGAAACGTCAAACAGCATTTTCATGTATTTTTGGCATTTTTACATTTGTCTGTCCATTTTTCTTAAAAATGCATTTTTCCCTCAATTTTCCCAGGTCAATGTACAAAAACTTATATTTTATGTGCACATCAAATTTCACATGTATAGCATAACTGAATGAAAAACTCTAGGTCAGTGTTCATAAAATACACGGTTATTTTACATTTTTTCAATCATACTGAAAGCCAAATTTGGCCAATTACCTCACAGAAAACTGGCAACCCTAGTCACGACTACCATAGCTACAGTAGGCCAGCAGTGAGTAACTGACTCCAAATTTTAATACTGGAGTTGCCCAAGCCTGTTTGGAAGCATTGATTAGTTACTCTATAGGTCACCTGTTTGAGAAACTAGTTGACAACTGGTCAAGTGACTTCAGGAAATACCAGCATACCAATGTAACACTATATGTGATGCAATTTCAATCATCCCATTATTCAGGGCAGAGGTACCATTGCTGGGTGATACACTGATCAGATGATCCGAGGGTATAAGCTTCCAGCTACATCAGGTTACGGACATGTGCTTTCATCACCCAATACAAAGGCTCTCCGATTTTAAATTAATTACGCTGGCAGATATCTTGCTTGGTTGCACTGAAGCCTCTTTAGACTTATCAAAATGACAATTAGGGTGACAAGCGTGTGCACTCACTTTGTGGACAGCTCTCCATAGCAAAAATGTGCTGGTATAAAGTACTTCCATGATCTAAAAGTCCATGTTCTCATCAAGCAAACAAGGAGGAAGAAAAATTAAGGGCAAATTTTCCCCAGCAGTGCCCCAATGGTCAACCATGCATCTGATCCATAATTTAAAGCAGACTGAGTTTAGTAAGAGAACACAACACAGATTTAGAAAGAGCTTGGAAGGGCAGCATATGAGGAACACATCGAACACAGGCAGCTAAATGCTTGCAAGATGTGACAGGCTAGAAAAAACAGATTTGGAAAATTTTAAAAATTTTAAAACACAAATAGGTACACTTTAACTCTGTAAATACATGTGAATTATTAAACATTACCCTCAAGGATTTATATGATGCATGTTCAAGAAGTTTCAAGGTGTTACAATCTCACCCCAAACAGCGGAAATGCAAGGTTACTCCTAGCCCCTTCTCCAATTTTAACAAAGACACTTGACTGGTACTATACACCTCCAAGACAGAGCCACAGTGGCCTGCACTGAGTTTCAATTCCTCAAGGCCATATTGACACACAACTGTGTGTAGTAACTTGAGACACAACATGACTAAGCACATCATCGTTGACCAACCAGGGTATGGCTCTATTGTATGAATGAATGTCAATTAAAGTGCAGTTTACCAATTGTATTTACAACTATAGGACTATTCTTAAATATGTTTGAAGGTTGCCACAGCCCTTTAAGAACTTTAATAAATTGTTACCAAATTAACAGGTGGACAAAGACCACAACTATAAGCCAATATGTGTCTTAATAATCTGAAACATTCACATGGTGCAGCCGTTCTTACATGAATCACATAATCCAAATTTCTAATATTTTGGTTTGTCCCCAAAATTAGTTACCTTCAAACAAAATCACATTATACAGCCCAATCATAGGATGTAGTTGTACTTGAATTTCTCTTGAATATATCCTAGGTGGGAAATAACATACTGTAAATTTAGATTTGATGCACATTTGCAAAATGTTATACTGCCCTCTATTATAAAACAAATTTGGTCCAAGTAAAACTTAATTGGGACCGCCATGGAGCATATGTGCACTTCCTCAAAATGCCTCATTTAAAGCATCTGTTATTTGGAACTTGCATAGGTTCAAATAAAGTTACCTTAACTCCTAGAATCCATTGAATAATTTCACCCGGATTCCATCAATCATTTTCTTAGTCTGCAGATGCTCTGTGCCCAATCTTATGTAATACTTTAAAAAAAATATAACTCTTTCAAAGAAAACTTCCTTCATACATAAGGTTGACACATCTGAATAATCAGCCTTTTCAATGCTTATGAAGCAATTTCATCATAAGAAATTGAATATTTATCTGTCAACTTCTATCAATCTTTTCTTTCATAATTTTTTTGCTTTTTAGTTTTTTTGCATAGAGCCTGTACAGTTTGCATGGAGACTAGTCTGTGGTGAAAAATTGATTCTCAGATTGTAAACAGTTTATTTAGAATTATTCTCAGTGTGTAACAACTAATCAACAACGGTACTTGATCCAACCCACTTGACTTTCATTTAATATGTTGGTTTGCTTTTCTGGCTACACAGTGGCTTTAAGTGAGCTGAGATGGGGCACTTCACCAGGCTATAGCGTACGAAACTTGGAGGTCAAGATTGATACACAAACACGCTTGGCATGTTATTTATAAAAAGAGTGTCCTTTTCTTTGAGGTGTGAAAAACATCTTGACACAAATGTGATATCCAGGAATAAATTTTCAATTTGAGCTAATTTATCAATACAGTAGTACAGTATGCATCATTATTGTTCAAAATACTCTAATTTTGTTCAATGCTATTGCACACTTTTACAGGAGGTTAATTAGCATCAAATCAGACCAAACTGTACAGACAGATGTACAATATGAGTGAGTTGAGTCATTCAATCATACCAGACCAAACTAAACAAACAGGTACAGTATTACTGGGTCGTTTCATGACTCAAAACCAAACTTTCCAAATGGGTATTATACGAGTGAGTCATTTATTGAGATCAGACCAAACTAAATAAAAAGATACAATGAGTGAGATATTTAATGAGACCAGACCAAACTAACAAGCAGGTACAATATGAGTGAGTCATTTCATGACACCAGAGCAAACTATACAAACAGGTACTAAATGAGAGCCATTTCATGAGACCAGACCAAACTATACAAACAGACCTGTACTAAATGAGTCATTTCATGGGACCAGACCAAACTAGATACAAACAGCTGAAATGAGAGTCATTTCATGGGACCAGACCAAAGTATACAAACAGGTACAATATTAGTAAGTCATTTCATGAGACCAGACCAAATTATACAAACACGTACTAAATGAGAGTCATTTCATGAGACGAGACCAGACCAAACTATACAAACAGGTACAATATGAGTTAGTAATTTCATAGAACCAGACCAAACTATACAAACATGCACAATATGAGGGAGTCATTTCACGAGATCAGACCAAACTATACAAGCAGGTACTAAATGAGAGTCATTTCATGAAGTCATGGTAGGCTTTCCAGTCTCCTATGAAGTATTTCAGACACAAAATGAGTACACAAAATGAGTACACAAAATGAGTACATCGTACTTTGTTATTTAAAGGAGATATAGCATCCTCCCAAACCAGGGAGTTGCTATAGCAACTCTCTGCCCAAACATATCTAGGAATAGCCCTAAAGTTCTAAATACTTTTGATAAAGTTGCACTTTGATTGACAGTCATTCAAACAATACCGTTTCACTCTGGTTGGTCAACAATGACTTGTACAGTGAGTTGTGTTCCAATTAAGCTCACACACAATGTGCTTGACAATATTGTCTTGAGCATTCAAATTCAGTGCAGGCTACTGTGGCTCTGTATTAGAGGTATATCAGACAGGAGGTTTAGTTTAAATTGGAGCTCAGCCAGATATGAACTTAGATATGAGAATTTGACTAGTCTATCTGCTGGGAAATTTGTTGCCCTTTTATGGCAAAATGTCCATCTGAAAATAAATTTTAACTCTGTAACATAGTAAAGAACCTCTGTAAACCTCAATTAAAATGCATGGTATACCTGCTGTCAAGAATAATTATGCAAAAAAAGTACTGATCAACCGGACGTATAATGTCCTCATTACCATGTTGGATGAGCTAAAGCAAAGGTGCTTTATTGCCTTAGAGTCAACCTGACTTTGTCCTTGTTTTGCCAGACATTAACTGCAGGTAATTACGGAAGCTATGGAGGAAGCAGCCTAGATACCATAACGTTTTGAAAGATATGAATGAGATGGTTATGAAACAGTGTGAAAAAAGTCCAAGAAATTATAAGAATAGTTATCTGTTTGATCCTCATTCACACACAAGTTTTTTTCCTCATCTTTAACAGGCTGATTTTTATGGCTGTGATCCTCATACCACTGCAGTTATGTAGACAACCCCAAAACAATGGCTGTCCACCAAAATATGCTGTATGCTCCATGTGGGATGGTCCATATGTCCAAAGCAAAAGTGTTCTTGAGATCCTTAAATATGTCCTAATTTACATATCCTACATTGGAAATGGTGTCTTTTACCTTACACTTAAAGAGAGAAGGCAGTCCCCCCCCCAGTTTATTTTCAAAAATTTGCTAAATCTTACATATCTCCTCTCATTTCTCTCACAAGTATTTTCATAATGTTCCTGTGTAAAATCATTGAATTTAGGGTAAACCAATGAGGTATTCTGCATAAATTTAGGAAATAGGTAACAAACATTGTCACATGATTGATAGGAGCCATTCCTAAACTAGTGTACTGGGGTACACAACTTCAAATTGGGGAGACTGCATTTTCCCTTATACCTGTTCACATATAACTCAACTGCCTTAAATTTTAACCATCCATCTAGCTACTGTATATTCATGGACCTGGTGCTAAACCAGGTTGTGACTCTTGAAGTAGGTTTAAATCCCTGAAGGTCACGTGTCATGGAAGATCTTTGCCACAGATACTGTGTATTCACTTTTACCTTCTTTCATGTTTGATATTATTCGAACCACCTTCAACTTGATCTAGCATAATTTATCTGATGCCACAAGAATTATCAAAATGATGTGAACCTCTGTTAAGAAATCATTAGACTAGATATGATGATCATAGAAATTGTACATACATCAAGGTGTATAGTTTGCTTCAAAGGAAATTTCAACTCTTTATTAAAAGAATAGTCCAGACCCAAAGTTAAGTTTGATATGTTAAAGAGGAACATATTCTAAGCATTCTGTGAAATTT